>MUZC01002164.1:143236-157565 GCA_002072015.1 Radix auricularia
GGGTCGACGATTTTGTGACGACGCGTGACGTAGGGGGGGAGGGGGTAAAAAATCGGCCAAAATCGCGTGACGTCATTTATGGACGGCCCCTTAACAGTTAGTCAGTTTTTAGACATGGACACAATACAAGTAAAAACGGGAATATCCAAATTAATGCGGGTATTTTTTTCAAGGAAAATCCAAGGGCCAAGGCCATTCACATGTACAGCAAGATTCAGACCTCTGCCTATACGCCTATGACATGCTTATAGGTGTATAGAGCTAAGGATGTTCAGAGGCATACGAATAAAGTAAGACGTAGAGGGTAAGAAACTAAAACATTTTTGTTCGTTCCTTTTATGAATACAATGGTTTATTTGAAATTTTTGGGAAATCATCAATGAAAATTAACAAGAACATTTTTTAAAAATTGCTTTGCTGATGTAGCGATAACGTACAGAGCTTACAAGACTATTGGCACGTACAACCTCAGAAGTAGAAGCACTCGGTATTTTTATTTTGAATATAAGCCGTTTCCATTAGTGGTGTTCTATCTTAGAGGACTATTTTAATATGTCTTTTAAACCCACTCATTTGAACGCACATTTATACACCCATTATAACACATCTTTTAAACACACATTTTCAACAAACCCATTCAAACATTTATTTAAACACTTCCATTTTAACACACCATTTCATGAAAATACCTTAATGTAACACCATAATGTAACACCTTATAAACACACCCATTTGAATACAAATTTTTTAATAATAATAATAAAAAATTTAAACGCATCTTCCACACTTAGATAATTATTTCAGATTTTTTTAAAAAATGAAACTATAATGAATATAAGGATGTTTGACTTCAATACCCGATGGTACAGACATGATAGAAACTCAAACCAGGATGTCCTAGATTTCAACATGGTGGAGGTGGCGAGAAATTGACTCCGTCTTATGTTGATAGTATAGGTTCAACAAGAGACGGGTAAACATTTAAATGTACACAAATAACATTTTTAAATGTTTACTCGTTTACATTTAGTGGTCAACAGTTTTTAACCGCACGAATGTAGTAATGAGGAACTGCATAACAGCTAACTGAAAGATTCTGTAGCTAAAAATAGGTCCTTAAAATTGACAGTGGGGAAAGCGAGCTTCCTATCTACTATATTATATTTATCTATATTTCATAGTTCTTGCCAGGTAGCAATACTGTGTCATTGTCTGACATCATAGTATTAGACAGGTAGCAATACTGTGTCATTGTCTGACATCATAATATTAGACAGGTAGCAATGCTGTGTCATTGTTTGACATCATAATATTAGACAGGTAGCAATGTTGTGTCATTGTCTGACATCATAATATTAGACAGGTAGCAATGCTGTGTCATTGTCTGACATCATAATATTAGACAGGTAGCAATGTTGTTTCATTGTCTGACATCATAGTATTAGACAGGTAGCAATGTTGTTTCATTGTCTGACATCATAATATTAGACAGGTAGCAATGTTGTTTCATTGTCTGACATCATAGTATTAGACAGGTAGCAATGCTGTGCCATCATAATATTAGACAGGTAGCAATGCTGTTTCATTGTCTGACATCATAGTATTAGACAGGTAGCAATGCTGTTTCATTGTCTGACATCATAGTATTAGACAGGTAGCAATGCTGTGTCATCATAATATTAGACAGGTAGCAATGCTGTGTCATCATAATATTAGATAAGTAGTAATGCTGTGTCATTGCCTGACATCATAATATTAGACAGGTAGCAATTCTGTGTCATTTTCTGGACACCATAGTATTAGACAGGTAGCAATGCTGTGTCTGGATATCATAGTATTATACAGGTAGCACTACTGTGTCTGGAAATCATACTGCTAGAAGGTAGCACTGCTGTGTCTGGATATCATAGTATTAGACAGGTAGCACTGCTGTGTCTGGATATCATAGTATTAGACAGGTAGCACTACTGTGTCTGGTTATCATAGTATTAGATAGGTAGCACTACTGTGTCTGGTTATCATAGTATTAGACAGTTAGCACTGGTGTGTCTGATTATCATAGTATTAGACAGTTAGCACTACTGTGTCTGGTTATCATAGTATTAGACAGGTAGCCCTACTGTGTCTGGATATCATAGTATTAGACAGGTAGCCCTACTGTGTCTGGATATCATAGTATTAGACAGGTAGCACTGCTGTGTCTGGATATCATAGTATTAGACTATATAGTTGAGACTGTTAGTCATATTACAAGTTTCGTTATTTTTCCTTCGATAAAATACTATATCGTTATATGAAACTGAAAGATGTTTGAAATTTTAGATAATGAGGATTTATCTCTGCACATGTCTCGTATTTAAAAATAATCCTTTCACGTAAAAATCTCGGAAGGAATAAAACAAACGTGCATGATCTTTCATTTTTTATTGAATGTTCTATCATCTGTCTGTATGTATCTGCAAGGGCGGAGAACTCAGTGGTTTTATATTGACAAGTGTCAAAGAGTGAGCTTCAAAAAGAGGGCGACGAGATGTTCCAACTATGTTTGATCCTGGCCATCACTCAGCTACTGACGTCATCAAGATGTGACATCTGTGACCCAGACATACCGTCACGGACCCTGAAGCAAGACATTCAAAATGACTCCGGCCTTATGATTCTGAGTAAGGAAGAGGAGCCTGGTAAATGCGATCCTGGTCAGTTCAGGGACAGAGCAACAAATGCCTGCACACCGTGTCCAGATGATAAATTTATCACAAGACAGATGAGTGAGGAAAAGGGGTATTGGAGTTGTGAATCCTGCCTCAAGCACGATGTGCATCAGGTAATGCATAAAAAGAAATATAACAGTAACACACACTAGTGTGGAATGAGTACATGTAAAATAAAGGTCGTATCTCAATAGCTTAAATTTGAGCTGAAATCCACCAGCAGTGAAACAGAGACATTTGAAAGTTTAACAGTAGCACATAATGTAAACATCACATATCTTATTGGTCTTTATTTTCAAGCTTAAATCGTTTCGAATGACATTTTTTTAAAAAGCCAGTAGATGCCAACACGTGAACAATATTGTCTCTCATTAACATATTTCCAGTTTAAAGGGAAACTAATGCAGCATCAAAACAAAATAAGCGTAAATAACTTATTTTAAAGGGTTCTTTGAAGTTGATGCTAAAATATCTAAATTTCTTGCATATTTTGCCTTTGCTAATGATAAAACTTCGGCTAAGCTTTAAGTAAAATAAAATTGAATAAAGGATTATAACCGGCCACGAGCGGCGTTTGAGGGTGGCAACTGGGGCGAGTGCCCCAGGCCCCGCGCTTAAGTAGGCCCCGCGTTTCGGTCCTGAGCATGTCTCGTCCTGGTTAATAGCCTATACATGTAGAACCAAAGAGTGGATGGTAAAACGTATGCTGGAAACGATTGTAAGGAAACGAAAGAGGCACTCTTGTAATCCTTTTTGAAGGTCAAATTCCGTAGCGTAGCTCTAGACGTCTTTGAAAGCATTGCGCCGTTAGCGGAAAATAGGTGAGATTTACCATTCAGCCAATCCCCTTTATTTGTGTACACGTCCTTCACAATAGATTTACTGAAATAGTTATTTTTAGAAAACTGTGTCATCGGGATGGCGGTATTAAAATTACAAAATAATCAAGATATTTCATATTTTTAAATACCATAGCATACTGGTGCTTAGCGATCTTTACTAGTACCCTGGCCCCGCGGGGTCATTGCTGGCACTAGGCCCCGCGCTTACCTAACGCCGCCACTGTAACCGGCACACACATATTTCTTTTCAGCTCATACTGTATATTATTGATGTGTCTTGTGAGAAGAATCGCCTATTTAAGTTATGTATTGCAGTCGCCTGGTTTGATCTTTTTTTTTTTTTTGTTTATGTTGACACGCCCCCTAAACTTTTTAACTGTTCAAAATTTTCTTTGTTTTAAAACAATTTCAGAACGAGATTATCGCCACGCCTTGTAACCGTACAAGGGACACAACCATCCTATGCAAGGCTGGCTACTTCAGACAAAAGGTTCAAGCCAACCGATGCGACTGGTCGTGTAAGCTGTGCACTGTGTGCGGAGTAGGGACTGCCCTCAACCTGATCGGGGCTCGGGCCTGCGACAAGTACAACGATACCGTCTGCTGCAAAGGCAGCGAAGCGTTAAACATCAACGGCACATGTGTGGCTGTACCTAGTAAAAAAAGCCATGATTCAAACATCGCAATGTTCGTTACTTCAGATAAAATATCCATAACCATCATATTCATGTGCACCATATGCATAACGCTTATTTTTAGGAATTTTTAAATCCATTATTTGTATGGTAATTAAATTGATAGGTGTGCTTACTGAATTATATTTGATATGGTTATTGTTAGGTATTCTTAAAGAATCATATAGAATATGGCTATTGTTAAGTATTCTTAAAATCAAACAGAATATGGCTATTGTTAGGTATTCTTAAAATCATATAGAATATGGTTATTATCAGGTATTCTTCACGAATCATATAGAATATGGTTATTGATAGTATTCTGAAAAAATCATATAGAATATGGTTATTGTTAGGTATTCAGAAAGAATCATATAGAATATGGCTATTATTAGGTATTATGAAAGAATCATATATATGGAATATGGTTATTGTTTGGTATTCTTATAGAATGATATAGAAAAAAAATAATTCCACCCCACCCCACCCAAAGAAATATATATATATTTATTCGCAAAACAAAACAAACAAACAAACTACATAAACCTGGTACACCACCGTAAACTATGTTCACGCCCCTTAATTATTCCAATACTTATCATCCCTTTGCAATGTAGATGTGAAGCACAGAGATTTAAACTTCCTGAAAACAAAAGAAATGGATAAGACGCAAGAATTCATCTTTATTATTTATAACAAAGGATTGTAAGGCGCCTGATGGCGCTTTTTTCAAAAGCCCAAGTAACTTATCCTTGTTTGATAAATACGAAATAGTAAACTTCCTGAAGTATTTTATAATTATAAATCCTCTTTTTTACATCGTTACCCTTTTTCCAAAATTAAAATATAATCTTAAAAAATGGCGTCATATAATATTTTTTACGGCGAGAAATACCACTTGCTTTTTAAAAACTGCTATGGACTTTTGTACTATTTCAAAATTTATCTTTAATTTATATTTATTTTGCACACCTCCTGATGCACACCTTGTAATAAAATTAGGGCTGCGGAAATTAACGATTAATTTATCGATTAATAGTTAAAAAATTTATCGATTAAATATCGATTAAAATAAATTTAAACAATAAAAATTCGATTAATTTTTTTTTCTTTTTATTAAAAAAATTAATAAAAATATAATGGCACAGATCACAGGATCTGCATCGCTGAGGAACACAGTGCAACAGACCATGGCAGTTAAAAAGGTTCAAAATATTTATTTCTATGTATATGAGAAAGGGGAAATACTCAATAAACAAAAATTCAATAACCAGTTTTTTGCTACTTCCCTTGAGATGTTTGGCTTTAATCTAAATTAACGATTAGTTCATGAAATTAATCGTTAAATTTTCAAAATTTAACTATTAAATTTAAATTAATCGTTACCAGCCCTAATTAAAATATAAGCTCAAACACTGACGTCATAGCGTTACGGATACATCCATCAAGTGAGTGAGTGCATGACTTGGTCTTTTATATTGTTGATACCATTAATCTCACACAAGACATTGCCATAATACCTAGGGAATTATATATTTTTCTTAAAATTACTATGAATTTTATATTAAAAAAGCTCTTGCTTAATCGTGTTCGTTATTTAAAAACATCGCTTAAACAAATTTTTAGAAATATTTTATTGGCAGCACAGTCACATACAATCTGATTAATGCATTAAATTTTACATGTTTGAATTATGTTTTTTTAATTATTTTTTTAATTATTTTTTTTTATATTTAAAATATGATGATTTTGATACTTCTCAAGGCAAAATGGGAAAATACTTCGATGAATGAATATAGTTAATACTTAATGAATGTCTTCCAAACATTTATCATGTTCTACAAATATATGTCATGTCTTGCAAATACTTATACGCTAGGTTCCTCGAACACACGGCATATCCTAAAAACACATGCGAATACTACAAACACACGCCATATCCTACTTACTTTCGCCATATCGAACATGCCTTAAAATATGGTTATATGTTATTTGTGTAATATTTTTAGGGTATCATTCATGGCGGAGTAATCCTTAGAAGAAAACTTTTTTTCTTTTTCATCTCCTCTAAAATCTCACCAATTCTGACATTTTTTTCAGCTTTTCATCAGTTAAGTGCAATTTTTTGAGTGAATATTTTTTGTAGCGATACTTCTTTAAGATGAGTTTAAAAATGCTTGTCTCAGTATAATCACAAACTTGCTTTTTAATGATCTGAAAGAATCTTAAAAAACGTTATCAAACATATGGCATATAACTTCGAGTGTTTATAATTGTATCCTGGAAATGTTGTTATTATATTGTTCACACCATGACAGGATAGTCTAAACCAGGGGTGGGTAAAGTGCAGCCCGTGGGCCGAATTCGGCCCGAAAAGTATACTATTTTAAAATATTATATTGTTTTTAGTGGCATGCAAGGACATACAGAAAACCTACCTAGGAGCTGAGATTTGCTTAATGTTTCAACAAGAAACTACTTCAATTTTTTTAATTGTTAAAAAGTGTGATAGGGTGCACTTGTCTCATTTAGACTAAACTGTTACTATAATTACATGTGCTAGCAGCTAGCTAGCAGCTAGAAATCTAGATAACGACATAAGCACAATACATAGATTTAATATAAAATGTAAATACCACTTATTTATTTTATGACACCATTTATATTTTTTCTGAAATTAAATGTAATTTTAATAAGTAAAGAATATCGTGAAATTAAAAACGGCGCGGCCCTCCGCTTAATTTCGCAACCACAAAGTGGCCCACGAACCAAAACAATTTTCCACCCCTGGTCTATACAATGGGGCCAGGCCTCAGATGGTGCATTTTGTGAACTTCAAAAGCTGCCTTAATATTTGTGAGTAAGCTGTAAGGAATACGGTTTCCTAACTTCAGCCTTAGAGCAAAACAATTTAAAAGATTTTAATAAATTCTACATAATTCATTGCCTTTTGAGATTTTTCTCAATGTCAAAATAAACTCTTTAAAATATATATTAGAAGTCTAGATCTATATGTTTCATTCGTTTCTATCTTTTAAAAAATCTCTGCTTTATTATTATTTTTTCCATGGCATAGTCATTGTATGTAATATATAATGTAAATTTCATTTAATGTTTTTTAAAGCATTCTTTTGTACTGATGAAAGCATTTGCCGAAACGTAACGTTTACTGGTGTTTTAGTCAATAAAAAAGCTTTAATTTATTATTTTCTTTTGTTACTTTGTACAGTTTGTTTGTGTATCTTGTATTTTATGTTTTCTCAAGAGGTTCTAGTTTCTATTTGAATGATTTTAAACATCAAAATAATATCATATGGGTCAAAGATCTTAGGCAATGTTAATTTAACTCCATAGACAAGTGATGGCGAACCTTTTTTGGGGCCGCGTGCCCAAATTTCAATTATAAACTACTTATATGTATAGCAAAATGCCAACACAAAGTGCCAGCAAAGTAGTTTGATAAAGGAAGTAATATTTTAGTCTCCCCCGGAGAATTTATTTTAAAACAAAATCGCCCCCGGAGAATTTGTTTTAAAATAATGTCTCCCCCTTTAAAATGGATCCTCCCCTTAATTTTTGGAAATTATAAATAATTGTTTCATTCCAATTTATTACTTAAAATACAGTTTGTATTTGCTCTTCATGCATTTGTGTATGATTTTTGGAAATTCGACAATAATAAGCTTAGTCAGGGGCGTAGCCATTTGCGGGCTTAGTGGGTGTATGCCTGGATACACACATTTTTAGAGGTGGCTAATTGCCCAGAGTTATTTAAAAGAATAATAGACAAATGATTTAAAAAATAATGATGATCAAATAATACTATAACGTCACACCCAAGTATTTGAACAAAACATTCACTATTGACGATTTTGTGTATCACCTGTGGCTAGGACTTACACGAAATTTGCGATTTTTATGTGTGCATTATAATGTTTCAAAAATATTATTACCGAATTTTGTCTGTAGCCTTTATTAATTTTTGAGCAGAAAATTTAACAAATTTAATTTGCCAATGATTGTTAATTTATTTTTAAAAATTTAGTTGTTTTTAAAGTATATTAAAAGAGATTTCAAATGCGATTACTTTTTGTGTAGCCGTCTCAAGAAACACAGAACATGCCAAAACTAAGGCACATAAACATTAGATCACACGCTTTAACGATGAATGTCTTAGCTTGGGTGGGAGTCACTCGATAGTTCTTTTTTTTATAACATAAATCAACGTGATATGTGGAGATCTGGGTTGAGGTTAGTTAGTTTCAGATTCAGTATAAAGTCAATTATCTTACGGAATGTAAGAGCCCAGAAGACTGAAGGTGTAGCTGAAAGGTGAGCTTTTTTTTATTGGTGGCATGGGCCAGGAAAGCGCAAAGAGTCATTTGTTAGGCGTGCACGATACTAGCTAATGAGTAGATTTCTTCAAGACGGGCACGTACTGTCCATTTATGTTGTCCTTCGAGTCATGGTTTACTGAACTATGAGCAAGACTGCGTAGGAGACCTGCATGGTCTAATGAGGTAATCTAATGTAATAGTCACATACTGGGAGGCTTGATGGAGTTATGAATAGTTTTAAGTTGTACGATCATCAAGTAATCAATGGAATACCTAATTTAACAGATAATCAAACGAGTGAGTGAGGCAGAAATGGGTTTTTGGGGCTATAACTCGAGTAGAGAAGAGATCGCAATATAAGGTGGTGAGTTGTGTGGGAAATTCATTACAGAATTAGACAGAAAGAGTTAAGAGATTGGCTAGTCAAAATTCAAAACAGAAGTGGACATTATATGTGCTCATTCATTTTAATATTCTATTGATTTTATCATGGATCCGTGTATAGTTGCGGATAGTTCAAGTGACATTTTCACACACGCATACACTACACATTAAAAATTTAATATAAATGCAAGATTAGACATAAAACATTGATAAACATATGACGCAATAATCTCCGGTAAAAAGGAAGCGTCCATAATCTATTATTTTAAAAAGTATGTCCAATAACATGTGTGTATGTATGATGTATGAATGTTTGTAGGTGTGTATGTATGTTTAATATTATTTTAATTATATATTAATATATACATTATTAAATATTAGTTATTGGCGTAGGAGTAATTGCAAGTCCAGAAACAAGACTTCAACACTTTGTGGTCTGATTAATAACTATCTCTAATTAATCCCTTCTGTCAACTCCTATTACCTTTTAAACCCTACATATATAGCCAGCTTTCACGACCATGCACTATTGCCATTCACAGCACAAATCACGTGTTCCATGCTCAGTCAAGTCCTCATGCATATACAATTTATATACATCAAGTGTCTTAAAAAATTGTAATAATCTTTTTTAAAATTAAAATTATGCTTATAAAAATACTTTGTAACTGTAATTGTAATTGTTGCTTAATCCTCATCATCGAAGTATTTTATGTCTATTAAAAAGAAAAGTTTAACTTGTAGTTAGTTGTGATTTTTTTTTGTTTTTACCCTGATTAGTCTGATATTTTAGAAATGTTCTCAATATAATATTGTAACATCAAAGTATTATTTAAAGACTTAATAAAAGATGTTAAAGGATGTCTAGATTTGTCTATCCTTAATGTTATAATTAGTTAAGACACTTTAGACAGAGGAGGTATAAATTATACTGAGAAAAGTTTATTGTTGTTATGTTTATTGGAGCTAATTTCTCAATTTTATGTAATAGCCCGGAGGTGAATTGCTTTCCTACCCATCAATAAAATTTGTATAAATTTTAATATATTTTTGAGTTTAAGAACTGTTATGGCTGTTAAAATTCAAATTCATAAAGAAAATAATACATTGGAAAGTAAAACAATAATTTCATATTCGTGATATGAGATTATCTTTTCGTGTATGGTGATGTTATCAAAATAAATTCCAATAATTAAACCTGCTTTTCTGAATTCTTTAAACAAAATTTTATTTTAACAATCGATTTGTGTGAGTACGTAAACTTTTGACTAAATAAATGAAAGAAATTTTATTCCTTACAAATTATTTGATATAGATTTATATATAAAGCTGATTACGCCTTTATTAATATGTAGAAAAGATTGCGTGGGTATAAGCAGTTTTATTTTTTACTTGTAGTTACATAAATAGTCGAACAAATTATTCCTTTGGCCTATATAAATGACTGTTTAGAAATATTTAAATACAGGTAGCCAACTTTCAGTGATTTATTAGATTTTAAATTTGATATCAAACACGCCTCTATAGAGCTATTACATGGATTACTGCACTATTTAAATGTACGCCGCCTAACTGGAAACTGCCTTGGTCGTAGCGTTTAAAAAAAACAAAACACACTGTATAATCAGGTCATGGGCTCAACAAGTCAGTGGCGTTGTCCCAGATATGGTTTCATTGCGTGCCGCTTCTTTAATTGGGTCGCCCCAACCCGCTTCCCCAGCCCCCACCCCCGATTCAACAGAGGATTGTTGGTGTCTACTGAAATTGTAGGGCCTATTGGCGAGATGGAGACAGAATTTCTCACCGTCTGAAAACCTGATATTTGTGCAAATTTACCGTTTATAGTAACACAACCCATGCCTTCAAAGACACAATACTTTTTTTTTAATGCTTGATAACAACTCCGTTAGAGTCAATTTATACAGTGAGAAAAAATAATTCAAGTAATTAAGAATTTTAACAAAAATTGTTAAGCCCCTGAGTGGTGTAAAACGGAGTGGTCCAAACCCCCACCCCCATATCTCTCTGTATCTACGCCACTACCAAAAATAGAATTAAAGTAAACATGTGTGAATAATACAAATTTTATTTATTCGTTATTCTATTGTTGTTTTTTTTTTAGTAATCTCTTTGTACTATATTAAAAGTGTGTTTTGAGGGGGGTGGATTTATTTTGGGGGAGACATTATTTTACGGGGTAGGGGAGAATTTATTTTAATTGGGAGGAAAACATTTTCGCCCCCGGAGATTCTGTTTTAAAATAAAATCGGGGGGGGGGGTAGACTCTGTATGGGGGAGGATTTATTTTGCAACACCGGCTGATGACGCTCTGCGTGCCGTCTGTTGCATGCGCGGCATAGGTTCGCCACCACTGCCATGGATCAATCTTCATTATTTATAGTAATGTCATAGTGGTAAATTGGCTCATGTACCACCTGCTGGTAAGGTTCGTCACCACTGCCATGGATCAATCTTCTTTATATATAATTCAAGTATATCACAATGTGCTAATGAGCATGACGAATGACCCCGTTTTTTTAAGGCCATTTTACTAGTATTCTATTAATGATAGAGTCATGAAAACAAACAGTGGCGTCAATAGGGGGTGCGGTGGGGGCTGGCCGCCCCGGGTGACACCATCAGAGGGTGATGCCAAAATGTAAAAAAATTTTTTGCTTATTAATAAAAAGCAAACCATACATTTTAAAGTTAGAAATAAGCGTAAAAGCTTTCATTTCTTAGTAAATTTAAAATATAAAAAAGATGTTCTCTGCTTTTCCTGCTGGCACAACATGGGGCCGTCTACAAAGTTCGTCACGCTCCAAGTTTGTGACGGGGGGTGGGGGAGGCATATGTGATGTCATACATTAATGTTTTAAATAGTTTTCTAATCTATTACTTTTTTAAAAAGTAAACTTTAAATAGCTTTAAAGGAAATTATCAACATTTTGTGAAAAATTCGAATTAGATTTATGTCAAAATAGCATGAAATACGTATCTCCTGAATGTGTTGTTCATAAATCTGAATTGGATGCAGCAGGACTGATATAGAAGGAGCAGGTATGCTTTGACAATCATGTTCGCACCAGCCAATATTTCACTCAAATTGTGAAATATCAGGACATTCAATGTTGCGACAAACTACGAAGCACATATTTCAGCGTTTTACTTTCGAGATTCTTTCAACGAAACAACTGATGGACTTAAAGAAAGAACAGATGCACGTTCTCATAAATTTCTCTCCTTGTTTGTGGCACAAACTCTCAAATTTGATGAAATGACGAGATCAACAGGAGTTTTCCAAGTACAACCATATGATCTTTAGGTCCACCTTAACAGACCAGCTTACTTGATCGACTTTGCAAAGTATGTCACTTATATTTTGCCTCACAAACAATATTGAAGAAACATGCAGGACAAGACAGAGCTCGGGCTCAGGAGAATGTGCCTACCTAAACTGTGCAAGAATCAACTCAGATAAAACGCATCCATCCTTTGAGAATCGCTTCTAGGAGGCAAATATAACCCTTGGCTGTTATTGACAGCAGAGAAAATGTGCACACAGAGACTGTTGAGTTGCTAGATGAGGACGAGGTGTTACGTCTGCAAATATCCTTCCAGGGAACGATGGTGGTGAAAGATTGCTGCCAGTCGTAACTGTGCATGAACACTTCACTTCACCATGGTAAGATGATGTCCAATTAATAATTTTGAATTAAACATATTCAAAGAACCATAATAAACAGATTCATTATAGCACAAGACAAGATTTGGTCACATAATTTGTCAATCTAGTCTTTTTTCAAAGTAGACGAATTGTCCTTTTTCCTTTTTAATCGCCGGTGAGGTCAAGTTTCGCTAATCTACTTCTTATCCTGTTTTAATAGATTGCATTATTGGAAGATTGTCTAAAACTTGACCTCACCCATTTGCGATAGAATTAAATATGTAGCCATTTTATGTAGCAAAACAGTTCAGAAGAAAGTTGCCTTCTTAATTAGTCCAGTGGCCGTCCATTAAGTATGTCACGCTCCAGAGGAGCAAAGTATTTGTTCTTTCGTTCTTTGACTTAAAGGTTCAAATAAAATGACAAGGTTTCTATAGCTTTCAAAATAAATCCCAAATGGCCCCATCATAGAGCCTTCATGGAATATTCACCATTTTGTATCATGAATTCTTTTGTATGCATTGTCTTTAGAAGCAAGTTTATCTTTCCGATGTTGTGTTAACATGGAAAAGAATGCATAACAACGTTCTAATGTAACCAAAATAGTTTAGGAGCTCGTGGAAAAGCATAAAAATAAATCAGGTTTAATGAACTTGTTTGAACGAGATTTGACACTGGGAATTGTGTCTTTGAGTCTTGCTTGAGCCCCTGTATACTTTCCAGCTATGAAGAAGTGTTAAGACAAGTTGGGCCTCTGCTCTTCTATATTTTAAGACCATCAGCTTAAAAGTTATTTTAAATCATTTCATGTCGTTTGCAGATTCAATGTTTGTTTCAAAGATATCTTTTTAAAAAAATGTCTACATTTTGATGTTCAATTTTAACCCATCTTTACACATACAAATAAATAATTTGTTTGATCAATTATTTGAAATATCTGGAGAGCTATCGAGTATGATATAATAATACTTCGCTAAGAAGATTAATTTTTTTTAAAAAAATGTATTTTCCTGAATTGCATTGATATCATTTTGAATTTGAGGTGACCTTGGGCCGTCCATGTGGAGGATAGATCCGAAAAATAAATGTATAAACAGATCCAAAAAAAATGAAGTTATAAATCCTTTTGAAATATTATGTCTTTAAAATAATATACAACGAGCAAAATACCCGTGCTACGCTACGGGGTAGGCACAATAAGAATAACTTTATTTGGGTCTCAAATTCTCCTTAAAAATGAATGTAAACGCATCTGGAAATTAGGGTAGTGATAAATCAAACACCTTCTTAATAAAAACAACGATATGTGTGTCGAGAAAAATAAAAATATTATTCATTTAAATATTACCCATCAATTTTGGTATTTCTGCTTTATAGCATCATTATTATCATCCATGTAGGGCCCTGGCTTGCTCCACCACATCCTTCCAGCTACAGCCCATGTAGGGCCCTGGCCTGCTCAACCAAATCCTTCCATTCAGATCGATTGATGGCTTTCTTTCGCCATGCTCGAACCCCTTTAATAACGCATGCTATATACTCTACCAAAATAACAAATATCGTTAACAGTTACAAAAATCTAACGGGCAAGGCTCACTTTCTTTTCACGTGAATCAAAACATGAAAACAATATCTTTCCACATGATTCCTTTGGTTCTTAGAAATAGCTCGCTAAACACCCATTTCATTTATAGTCTAAGCATGAAATTAGTTC
>MUZC01002164.1:158492-174454 GCA_002072015.1 Radix auricularia
AACGCGCGCCCTTCAATTTACTTCTTGTGTTCCTTAACATGTGAAGACCTCACTCGCAGAAATACTGATTTTAATAAGACGTACAAAGTTGTCAGTATTTTTAAACATGTTACAAAGGCTGACTCAGTGACCACCACATCACGCCGTGTGCTGGCGAAGGTTATGGGAAAAGTAAATAAAGTGAGGTGGGGGCGCAGCGAGAATGTAGGCACCTTTAGAAAGGACAATATGATCACATTGCCTTTTTATTGCCCGATTACATCGGATTGAGTTTGGGGTGGATTTAGATAGGTTTTGAATCGCGCAATTATCACAATCATAAATGTACGATGAATGTTGACTGGTTATACGTGTACGTACTTTTTCAAATAATCGTAAATTAAACGTTACAAATAACTATTTCAAACTGAATTTAATTTTTAATGCATAATAATATTATGCTGAATTATTTTTATACCAAAAACTAAATTTTAAAAAGTATATATACAAAACATAATAATAAATTTCTACGGTGTAGATAGATAGGGGTCAAAACGTCCGGGGGTCGAAACACCTTCGGGTCGAAACGTCCTGTGGTCGAACTGTCCGGGGTCGAACCATCCGTGGTCGAACTGACCGGGGTCAAAACCTCCTGGAGTCAAAACGTCCTGGGGTCAAAACCTCCTGGGTACGAAACGTCCTGTGGTCGAACTGGCAGGGTCGAACTGTCCGGAGTCGAAATGTCCGTAATTCTTATATAATAGTGCCACTCAGGGCTCGGCAATATTATCAACTTATGACCCAAGAAATAAAAAGCAGCCTTCAAATTGTTCAGAAAGGTGCCCCTCTTTATCAAAATTACAATTCCGCTATTTAACCCAACTCTTACAACAGTGTATGCACGGTTATACACGTACTATTTTATTATTTAAAATCCCTGAGCGTTTACTTTCAATATGAATTTCCTTAATGTCAGTTTATAATGAAATCGATCCTAAACACTTACTTGTATTAAGTAAGCACCTAAGAGTAATACATCTTCCTCCTAACAAATATTTGCAATCGTTTTTTTGCTAAATCACTTGATAAAAACTTTAAAAGCGGTTCCGTGTTATGTTTTATATTAAGAAATTTCATTTTCTGTTAGTTTGACTTATTATAAGCCCGTATAAAATTTGCCTCCATCCGATTATATACATAGATGTATAAAAGCTTATATTAAAATGTAAAATTGATATTTCGTCTGCAATTAAATAATTTCTTCACATTTATTTCTATAGTTATTTAACAGTGACTAAAAGAAATTAGTTCGACCCATCTTCATGTGATTTTATTATTGTGAAATACAATTTAAAATTTTAGAAAGGTTCCATTTTCTTTAAAAATAAATATTCGCCAATTAGCCTCAATCTTACCCAATTACATATTATAACTATTAAAATGCAATTTCAATAGCGACTATACGTTCTTTTCACTGTTTCTTTTCCATTGTGATAATTTATGGAGTAATCGTCCAACTAATGCTCAAGGGCTCATTTCTTCTAAAATGAAACATAAAGTAAAACCATCTCTGAAAAAATTATTGGATCTCTGAAAAAATTATTGGAGATTGATCTTCTCATTAACAGTTTTTTAAAGTCACATTCAATGACTTCTCGTTATCTTTTATTCAAGTACCAAGGAAAAACGAATCGACAGAAACTTTTGTTCATAAAATTAACGGAATTTTTCATAATCCAGTGCATAATTTTAACTATACATAAACCATTACCTGGTAACGTCTTTTCACTTTTAGCAATCGTTATTTCACTACTAATACTAATACAAACACACAGTCACACGCACATACACACACAAATGAAAACACTCGCCCACATGCTTATTCACAAACTCGGATTATCAACATAAAAAGTAGCATCAAATAAATTAATATAATAAAATCATGCCGCCACTTCATTTTTTTTACGGCGCGCAAAACCACACGCTCTGTTAATCTCAAAACCAAAATCATTATGATTTTACGTCTATATTTTCAATTTTAAAAAAGTAATCTAGAGTTTCGGGGCATAAGGACTCACACACACACACACACTGACGGACGCGCTTAGGCGCATTATATAATAGACTAGCAATTTACCCGCGCTTTGCTGCGGTAAATTAGGATTTTTGTTAATTAAAAATGCGTCTTTTTATAAATAATAATTATGAGAAAAAACCTATATTTAGGCAATCGTCCTCATAGAGAGAAAGGATTTAATATGTTTCAAGCTTCTATCTACACGGAAGCTTGGAGAATTAGTGTTGATTTAGTTTTATATAGCCCATTTTAGGGGGAAAGAAAGGTTTTGGGCCCCCGGCCACCATTGAGTGGAAATTTTAAAAAATGTATATAATTACTTTCCTTATTACCATCGCTGGGTGTTACTAAACAACTACAGAAGGCGTTATACTTTTACCTACACAGGAAATGGGTGAAGCAGTAATTTTCAGTTTTTAATAGCTCATTTAATAGAAAAACTACAGTGGGGCCTCCGAAATGCAGAAAATGATAATTTAAATAAATATTCACCTATTACCATCGAAGATGTGTACTCAACAACTTCCCAAAAATTAAAGTTCTACATACTCGGCACAAAGGACAAATAATGTTTTTCAATTTTTACAGATAAAGAGAAATAGTTTTTGGGCCCCAGCCCAACATAATTTGGAATTTTAAATTTCCTTTTCGTCCTGTGAGGGTATTCAACGATTTCCCATATTTTCATGCTCCTACCTACACGGGAAGTTGGAGACTTAGTGATAATTAATGATGGAGTGAGTGAGTGCATTAAAAACTATATTTGGCCCCCAGTAAGTTATATTTTTTAATATGTTTTTACCTGCTACCATCGTGGAAGTGTATTTAAGAACCCCCCCTCCCCCAAAGTTGCAGGCCTTTACCTATTCCGGAAATAAGAGAATTATAGATTTTCAATTTTTATATAGCTCATATTAGAGAAAATAAACGGTTTTGGGGCCCGGCCCCCATGAGTGTGTATTTCAAAATTCTTTTACACAAACTTTCGTCGTGAGAGGGTACTAACAACTTCTTAAAATTTCATGCTCCTACCTACACAGAAAATTGGAGAATTAGTGATGAGTCGGTTTTAATATTAGAACAACTATATTTTGGCCCAAGGCCCCTAATGAGAGGGAGTTTTAACATTCTTTTTGCCAATTTTTGCCGGGAGCGTGTACTCAAAACATTGCCAAAGTTTCATGCTCCTACCTACACGGGAAATAGGAAAATTGGTGATTTTCAATTTTTATAGAGCCAATATAAGGAAAAAAATGTTTTTGGCCCCGGGCCCCACAGGAGCGAGATTTTTAAAATTATTTTTTGCCAATTTTTGTCGTGAGAGGGTACCCAACAACTTCCCAAAATTTCATGCTCTTACCTACACGGAAAATAGGAGAATTAGTGATGAGTCGGTTTATATTATAAGAAAAACTATATTTGGGCCCCCGGCCCCACATAAGCGAGATTTATAAAATTCTTTTTCGCCAATTTTCGTCATGAGAGGGTACCCAACAACTTCTCAAAATTTCATGCTCCTACCTACACGGGAAGTTGGAGAATTAGTGATGAGGCGATTTTTAATATAAGAAAAACTATATTTGGGCCCCCGGTCCCCCATGTGAGGGAATTTTCACGTTTTTTTTTTGCCAGTTTTTGTCGGGAGCGTGTACTAAAAAAAATTCCTAAGTTTCTTGGTCCTACCTACACGGAAAATATGAGAATTAGTGATTTTCATTTTTTATATAGCTTATATCAGGAAAAAACGTTTTTGGGCCCCGTCCCCCATGAGTGGGAAATTTACCTTTTTGTCCATTTAATTATCGTCAAGAGCATGTACTCAAAAGATTTCCAAAGTTTCATGCTTCTAACTACACGGGAAATAGGAAAATTGGTGATTTTCGATTTTTATATAGCCCATATAAGGAAAAAATGTTTTAGGGCCCCCAGCCCCACATGAGCGAATATTTTAAAATTCTGTTTCGCCAATTTTCGTCGTGAGAGGGTAACCAACAACTTCCCAAAGTTTCATGCTTCTACCTACACGGGAAGTTGGAGAATTAGTGATGAATGAGTGAGTGAGTCAGTCAGTCAGTGAGGGCTTTCCCTTTTATTAGTATAGATTCTGATATGTTATATTATAAATCAAAAATTTGATTTAAACCCGGACTGCAGTGAGTGTCATAACGAGAGGTTATATTGTTCACTTTACGTTGCAAATGGCGTAACTAGGTTATTTTGCGCCCAGGGAAAAGTTATTTAAAAATTTAAAAAAATTGGCGTCTTGCTCCTTTTTGGCGTCACCCCTTTTGATGGTGTCACCCACTGCGGTCCGCACCCCCTAGTGGCACCTCTGAACACGATAGTTGAATATTTTAAAGCTTGTCCAACTTTTAGCTGAATTTGATCCTGTCATCGAGGAGCATAAAAAATCACAAATTAGAATTAGACCATTCAAAATGGCGCCATTAAACTAATTGCAAATAATATCAAACGTCTCATATTAGATGAAGTGGAAAAAATCAAAATATTACTTAAAACTGACTTAAATAAAACAGAACAAATGACCTTTTTTAAAAAGTATGTGTCGATGAAACAAGAAGACATCAGCATTCATGAACACTTTTGGGAAATTCTTTCGATTGAAAGATTGTCTTTGGAAAAAAATGAGATGTTAAAGATATGAATTATGATCAATCGGACGAACATGAAAGAAAAACATGTAGGGTTTGAAACAAATACTAGATATATCATACCTGGTGAATTTTTATATCACCTTGTAGTCACTCACTTAACCTGGTAATAAATTATATTGTAAAATTATCGTTAGAAGGAGCCAACTTCTTTGATATTGTATAAAAATTATTTTTTTATTTATCAACTTCCAGACGGCCCATTCATAAAGAACGTTGACGTTTTAAAAACTAACCTTACAACATCGCAATGACACCAGGTGGGAAAGTAGTTGAGGTATAAAATCGGTCGAATATACGATGTACTTCTAAGCTAAGCCTTTACGAGAACAAAGTTAGACCCACTCAAATATGACGTTACAAGGCTTTGTAAAAGTAAAAGCCGTATTTCCTATTCGAAAATGAGCAGGTTCCAAATATTTTTTTTGTCAATTAAGTATAAATTTTGACTTAGTGTAAAGACTACACTTTAATATCGAATTAAATTGAAAGCAATAACATATTTAAGTGGAACTTTTATTTAAATTTGGGTGTTTTTGATGTGACGTCACAGTTCTTCAACACCCCATCCCATCGTCAAACATCCTCAAAAATGTGTGACCACCTCTCATCTAGGTGCGTGGGCGTGACGTCATTATAAAGATGGCCCTGATTAGTATCCATGTGAATCAACTGGGTTTGGGTAATCAGTTTAATTTTTGTAAAGCGATTGTAAAAAATTAATTCCAAATAAAAATAAACAAAATCCATTATTATATAAAAAGAATAAAGAAAACATCCAATACGACTAACACAAAAAATAATAACTCTCATGAAAGAAGATCTCACAATTTGCATGAAACACTAGCGCCGTACATCACAGAAGATGCATAAAATATACACATTTTTATTTCGCACAATTTGTTAAATTTTACTTTTATTCAAGGAAAAAAATATATTTCTTTATAAAATAAGTAAGTTTATTTTTGTGTGAAAATGACCCGCAAATTTAACTGCGTCTAAACAAGGGGGTTAATAAGGGATTACCATAAAAATTATGCACGTAAGACGTAATTAATAATTAATAAATTAATTAACGTAATTTTTTGTTAGTAATTTTAATTTTTAATGAATGTATTTAGTTTACATACATGATGATTTTACTATTTATACTTCATTAACTTTATACATTATTAAATCATTATAATCATTATTCATTATACTATACACTATTAATAATTTATAAAGTATTAGGTTAATTATTTATTTATCATTATTAAAAACTCTATAGCTATTAATAACTACTCATACTCGTGACTTGTGTTTGAATCTTGAAGTCATTGAAGTTTAGGGAACACATTCATTAGTCATTAGGCATTCATTAGGGCATCATTAGGCTAATACTAATTAATTAATGACTAGACTAATGACTAATGATTAGTAGGCACTTTTTCTAACGACTTAGGTAGTCTTAGATTTAATTTATGACTTACTTATACTTAGTTATTATATTATTTATAATTTATATTATAAATTCTCGGCTAAAACCTATATCTCCGACCGGAGCGTCGCGTCTCTTCCCGTTGCTATGAAGTATGAAGGATAGTTATTTTAATTTTAGGGTTTGAGTTTGGGTTAGGTATAGCTTTAGACTCTAGACTTTAGTCTTTTCGGACTATGAAGGATAGTTGTTATTTTAATTTTAGGGTTTGGGTTAGGTATAGCTTTAGAATTTTCGGAAAATTCACGGGGCTCGCACTATTTTTCCGGGCCGGTGACGAGCCATAGCAACAAGATGGCCGCCGATAAGGTCGGCCCGGTCGGAGATATAGGTTTTTACCAAATTCTCTATTGTTTCTAAGTCCAAAGAAAAGATCAGCTACAAGTACAACTGCAACATGAAATATTTAGATTTTAGATATTAAAGTAGGGTCGAATTACTGCTTAATGATCACTTATCTCATGACAAGTGCCATAACTTCAATAAGTTTTAGCACTCTTAGGCAACAATTAACTTAATCTTTAACATTTTAATAAAAATAAAGTATAATGATTCATTCTCCTGTCCATTATTAACTCCTCTGATTCTGATGAATGTAGCCATTGTTACACCTCCTGCAATGGACAATGGCATTGGCCTTGATTTTGAAAGCATTGTGGCTGGGAAAACCTTTTTTATTTTATTATAATTTATTAAACAAGTTACTTTATAGAGACTCATTATTAATATTACATTAATTTGCAATGTTTTTTTTTAAAACTTTTTTTTTTCAGTGAATGGTGACTTTATGTTGAAAACAACTGCATGTAGCAGTAGGAAAATCACATGATAATTACAACCGAAATCTCCAAACCTAAAACAAAGCATGTCCGAAAAAATATCTGACCCTATTCGCCGCACAACCTTGACACTGTATAATAGATTTGCTGAACTTATGCTTGTTGTAGGACTGGATGAAAATACAGGTCTTGTTCCAGCTTGCAAAGATGATGTAAGTGTCTATTTTTAAAGTTATGCAGCTCTTAGCATAAAATAATAAAATACTAGAAATATCATCATTAATCTGTTGGCTATTGGCACTATTGGCTGTATTTTATGTTTCCATTATTTAATGTTTTTCAGTGACTCATTGGTTATTGCAAGTTTTATTCCAATATCTATAAGCCTTACAAATTTAGATATAATGTTTAAAACATTACCTTTTATGACATAAAGTATACTTTCTTATAATTTAGGGCTGCAAAAATTAACAATTAATTTCTTGATTAATCTTTAAAAATTGTAACGATTAAATTATTTTTAACCATTAATTGACCCATCACTTACAAATAATTGGAAGTCAAAAAGTAAAAAAGAAATATTATAAAAAAATAGCGGCTGATAAATAATATATATCCTGATGATTACACAAACATTTTGGTTTTAAACTATTGACTGACAGGAATGTTCAAAATGCTAATAAAGTTTACCTACCATGTTTCTAACACTTCGCCTACTTATCAAACCAAATGAAAATTGCATTAAGCTAATGGAGATAATGGAGTCTGATTCAGAGACAGAAAATAGCAATAGCTCTTCTGATGAATAACTGCATTACAAAATAGAGATGAAAGTTCCTGAATCCATTAAACCTCTACAATGGTGGAAACTTACTGAACACCGATCTCTGATTATGTTATTCCTTGCAGAGACCATTTTGTGCATACGAGTTACCTCAGTTCCATGTGAATGATTGTTCAGCTCGGCTCTTTATATTGTAAATTAGACCCGCTCATCATTTGAACCAAAAAATGTCAACACACTTGTCTTTTTGCGTAGATGGTTAAATTTCATTGTTATTTAGATTTTCAACAAGAACGTTTTTTAATTAGTGTTACTTATGACAAAATACATTTTAATTTTTGTCTTTAATTGAAATTAAAGATTAAATTAATTGTTAATTTTTCAAAAGTTAATGATTAAATTAAAATTGATCGTTAACAGCCCTATTATAATTACAATGCAATTTAAACATATTTTATAGGACATCGTCAAGCACTGCTTCCTAAGCAATTAATAATATTTATACAGTAAAATTGTACTCACACAGATATCAGTTAATGTGTGTGCTTATTCAAATTACATTCATTTAATTATCTATGTTCCCTGTAAGCTGTGCGGTTGTGCAGATATCTGACTGATGCAGCGAAGCAGTTTAGAATTACTGGGCAGGAAATTTGATGTGGGGTGTTAAATTTTGCTTAAAGACTGGTTGAAGTTGATTTGCAACTTTGCACATGAATTTGTTATTTTGTCCAATGACCAATGAACTTTAGAGGGAACATTGTTCATAATACAGGGGTCGCGGTGGTCTAAGTAGTAGCGCGGTGGACTACTGAACTGCTGCAAGAACTTGAGTCTTGAGTTCGAGCCGTGGTACTGGCAAGGCCCCTGCCCTGGGCATTGTGCTAAAAACACAATCCCATGCTCATTAGTGGTCAATGAAACTTGTGAACGTTACTTCACTTGCTCCCATGGACCTTCATGGTCTGTAAGGGATCAATTTGTTTTTTTGTTTTTTTATTGTTCATTATACATGTACTTTCTGAGGAACTTAAAAAAATGTGTAAACATTTACAGAAATGAAACAACATAATTAAACTGCTGCTGGGTCACTCCATTTTAATGATTACATTCTTTGACATATTTGTCTTTAAAAACATCTCTATACAGTTTTCATAATAAATGTTTTAAATTATTTATCTTAAATGTATTTAATGTTTCTGTCCTTTAATCATTTGTCCATTTTTTGACTTGCAAATTTTTGAAATCTCACTATTATCACTATAATTAGGTGTGCTTTAAAGTACTTGAGTCTTCTCACACAATCATCTTAATAAAATTGATTGGAATTTCCGAGACCACATTTTACAATTTTCATGTTATCTGAAGGTGTACACACAGGCGTAACACATTTTTCAGTTAAATTGAATGTAAATAAAAATACTTGCAAGAATGCATTATTGAATATATTTATCATAAAAATGCAATAACTTATTTGATTTTTGTTGAATATTTGTCAGGTTTATGCAGACCCAGATGACTTGCTAAATAATATTTTTGATGTTGACTATGAAGCTCAGGTACTTGCTGCAATCTCAGCATCAAAAGCACTTGTTTTCCAACCTGATCTCATGGAAGACCCCACTTACCCTCCATCACCTGAGTCCATTGTAGCAACTAATAGTTTCAAAACTCTTAGGTGAGAATTGTTTCAGTATTAAAATTAAAAATGTGAAATAGACTCTTGAAGAATTCAGCTTATTTAGTCATAATTTATTTATAATATGAACTTAAATTAAAAAGTCATTAAATTTTTGTTTTGAAAATTTTTTAAATTTGAAACTGGAAAAATTTAATGGATGTTTAATTCAAGTATGTATTTAAAGTCTTTTACAAGCCATTAGAAATTTTGTGCTTAGTTAAAAGTTATTAATTTCTTTTTCAACTCATTTACCCTATCTGAAGTATTGAACATGGTTGGTAAAAAATAATTTCTGTTTTTTCTACCCCATTTTCCAATGGGGGCTAATTAATATTGATAAAGGCCCAATTCCTCAGTCTGGGACATGATGTAGAAAAAACAGAAATATTGATATATTAATAATATCATTTATATGTAAGTATTGAAATTTATAATTTTTAAATATTATAACAGGTCACAGTCTGAGGAAATATGTCTGATCAAGCACAAGAGAGCCATGCCTCACCGAACTGCCTCCGTTAACCCGGCAGTCATCAAGCAACGTTTGGCCAATGCCCAGTCTTCAAGTACAAACTCCAAGCCAGTCTTGGACCTGCCTTTATCTAAAGATGCCATTGAAACAATCACAATGTTTTGCTTTCCTGGTCAGTATGTTGTCTGTTTGAAAAGATTTTTAAACAAAATTCACAGTATGTTTGTAAGTAGGCATCTATCCGTCCTCAGGGGGCGATGGCAATCACCTCTTCCACTATCTTTCATGGCGGAGGTATAAAAACAGGAGGCCATGATAGCCTAAGCAATGCTTTGAAGCAGGCCAACTGTTGCCCAGGCAGCAGGCCCTCTTTCTTCACACAGATGTTGATTCAAGGGTAACAACTTAGCTGATACAACAAAGTGCCTCCTGCATCCCAGAAGTTGCCAGATATAGCGCATTCGCAATAAAATTGCCCAAGCGACCCTGTCTCCTGATTTTCTTTTAGGGTTTACTCCCTTAGTCTCTCCATGAACAGGTGTAGCCGAGAGACAGCGGAGGTTTGAGATTGGTGTTTCTCTCTCCTAGATGAGCTACCTATCAAGGTTTACGAGCCCCGTCTGCTCAAAGCTGCCTGTCGTTGAGGACTTCACGTTGGCTGTGACCATTCCGAAGGCTATTGCCATGTCTCTGCCTGGTTGTAGATGTTGGTGATGAAGATTTTGACGTCCACTGACGACATGCTGATGATCAACCCGTTAATATTGACTGGAACGTTCACTCTTAAGAGAGTGTTTCTCATGCCTGAGATGGTGAGGCCAGTTTAGCTCATGCCCTTCAGGGGCTCAGCGGTGACAAGTCTAGGGAGAATGGTTTATGCTCAAATATTTATGGGTCGCATTTGTAGCCACGAAACAGCGCAAGTCGGGACCAGCGCAACCTGAAGATTCCATGTATATGTAAAAACTGCATGCATCTACATGTTTTATATGAAGCTGAACTGTTTACATCTCTTGATATAAATCAAATTATTGTTAAGTTAAACTTAATCTTGTCTCTATCTCTGCAGACAATGCCCACGTGTATCCAGATAAGCCAGACAGCAATATTCACTTCCTAGTTCTAACTGATGTCTCTGGTAACAAGACTTATGCCTCTTGCCTAACATTCTACAAGCCATATAAGCTCACAAAGGTACAACACAAAAGCTAATCTGACCATTTAATGTTAGATTAGAAATAAAATAACACACAAACATAATGACATAATCTTTTTTTTTTTTACAAACGAACAGAATGACTACCAAAACAAAACTCTATTAATATGTTAATTATTATGTTATTTTTATGTGTTATAATGCTTATGTTAAAATTGTTACAAAAAAACAACCTACTTTTAAATAAACTGTTATCAAAGCAATATTCAGTCGCTTAAAAATTATAATTATACAATTTTTTTTTTAATGCTTATGAATTGTTGTTTTTGTCTATGTATTTACCAGGAATCTAATGGCACAATTTCTTATACGCTCCATGATCATAGAACTAAAACTACAACTGATGCTGACATTATTTATTGCTACATTCCTCAATGTTGTGTGTTGGTTTCAAAGTTTCCATATTTCTATGCTATGAAGGAATGTTTGTCTTGGTGAGTTTCCTCAGGGCTTAAACATAGTTACCAAAGAAAGTTGAATAAAGGAATGTTTAAAAAAAAAGTATTTAAATCACTTAACATACCGTGTAGCAAAATTTGAAGATGTTTGATACTTTCAGTTAAACAACAAAATTACTCAAGATTATTTAATAACAAATCAATGCTTCTCAAATTTATTTTTTGAAGAGTAAAAAAAAATTGTATATCTGCAAGTGTAAAATTAGTTATTAAGTATATTATGACTATTACTGACTCAGTAAATTTGTCACACAATTGTTTGTATATTTGTCAAATTAATAGGTGAGACTGTTCGCATTGATGTCACAGGATATGGTGTAATTAATTTTATTTGTCAGAGCATGTCCTGTGACTATCATTGTATCTGTCATTTGAGGATTTGTCACATCATGTCAAGGAACTATCTGTATCTGTCACATTTTCTTGTGTTTATTTGAGAATTTGTCTCATTATATGAAGTATCTATCATATTATGTCAACTAGCTATCTGTGTCTGTCACGGTTTGTAAAGTAACCATCTGTATCTGTCATATCATTTCAAGTAACTATCTGTATCTGTCACATCATGTAAAGTAACCATCTGTATCTGTCAAATCATTTCAAGTAACAATCTTTATCTGTCACATCATTTCAAGTAACCATCTGTATCTGTCACATTATGTCAAGTAACCATCTGTATCTGTCACACTATGTCAAGTAACCATCTGTATCTGTCACATTATGTCAATTAACCATCTGTATCTGTCACATTATGTCAAGTAACCATCTGTATCTGCCACATTATGTAAAGTAACCATCTGTATCTGTCACATCATTTCAAGTAACAATCTTTATCTGTCACATCATTTCAAGTAACCATCTGTATCTGTCACATTATGTCAAGTAACCATCTGTATCTGTCACACTATGTCAATTAACCATCTGTATCTGTCACATTATGTCAAGTAACCATCTGTATCTGTCACATTATGTCAAGTAACCATCTGTATCTGCCACATTATGTCAAGTAACCCTCTGTATCTGTCACATTATGTCAAGTAACCATCTGTATCGGTCACATTATATCAAGTAACTCTCTGTATCTGTCACATTATGTCAAGTAACCCTCTGTATCTGTCACATTATGTCAAGTAAGGGCACGGTGGTCGAGTGGCATGCGCGCTCGGCTGGCGTACACAGGTTCGAATCCATGTGAAGGCAAGGATTTGTTCCCCGAGCCTAGGATGTCCCTGAGTCAACCCAGCTCTAAATGGGTACCTAACACTTGTTAGGGAAATAATTGCGGCTGGTTAATGCATGGAATCCACATAGTCGTGGCCTGTGAACACTGCATAACCTGTCAACAGACTGGTCTGTGGACGCAATAATCATCTGAAGAAGAAGCGTCTGTATAGATAAGACAATGAAATAAGACAATTGCCTATCTGTATCTGTCACAACATGTAAAGTAACTATCTGTATATGTCACATCATTTCAAGTAACTATCTGTTTCTGTCACATCATGTCAAGTAAATATCAGTATCTGTCAGTAACTATCAGTATGTGTCACATTATGTCAGTAACTATCTGTATCTGTCACAGTATGATCAGCCATGTGGAGAGAGACTTGGAGGAAATGTTTCAGTTTCTTAAGGACTTTACCTACACCATGACCATGTCTCCCGTACCACCTGCTGGTAATGTCATTGTGGTAAGTTGGTTCATCAGCCACCTGCTGGTAATGTCATAGTGGTAAGTTGGTTCATGTGCCACCTGTTGGTAATGTCATAGTGGTAAGTTGGTTCATGTACCACCTGCTGGTAATGTGATAGTGGTAAGTTGGTTCATGTACCACCTGCTGGTAATGTGATAGTGGTAAGTTGGTTCATGAGCCACCTGTTGGTAATGTGATAGTGGTAAGTTGGTTCATGAGCCACCTGTTGGTAATGTGATAGTGGTAAGTTGGTTCATGTACCACCTGTTGGTAATGTCATAGTGGTAAGTTGGTTCATGTACCACCTGCTGGTAATGTCATAGTAGTAAGTTGGTTCATGAGCCACCTGTTGGTAATGTCATAGTGGTAAGTTGGTTCATGTACCACCTGCTGGTAATGTTATTGGATTGCAAAGATTAAAATTGTTCATATTCAATTGTTTAAAGTAGTTTTTTTGCTATGTGTATACATTTTTTTATATATAATTTTTTAATTAAATGTTTAAATATCATAGTTGCAATTACAAAAATAAATCATTGTTTCATCTGTCCATCTATCAGGAGATGAGTGTCTACAACTTGTCTATGTCATTGTTTCATCTGTCCATCTATCAGGAGATGCGTGTCTACAACTTGTCTATGTCATTGTTTCATGTGTCCATCTATCAGGAGATGAGTGTCTACAACTTGTCTATGTCATTGTTTCATCTGTCCATCTATCAGGAGATGCGTGTCTACAACTTGTCTATGTCATTGTTTCATCTGTCCATCTATCAGGAGATGAGTGTCTACAACTTGTCCGTGTCCCTGTTCCCATCTGAGACCCCAGAGAAGCCAGTCATAGACCTCCCACTTCACTTGACGTTCCTGTGTTTTCCTGTTGATGAGTTGCTCAAGATTTTTACTGCCATCCTGTGTGAGGAGAGACTTGTCTTCGTCAGTTTCAACTATGCACTGTTGACAACTGTCATGGAGGTAAATTACTGACAACTGTCATGTTGTTTAGCTAAATGAAAACTGTCATGTTTTCTGACATACAGGTAAGGCACCAACAACTGTCGGGGTCAGAGGGGGGGGGGGAGAACTGAAAAAAGTCATGGAGGAAGGTTTTAGTTGCTTTCATGGAATGATTGGTCATAGTGTAAAGTTAGTGACACCTGTCATAGTGTAAAGTTATTGACAATTGTCATAGTGTCAAGTTAGTGACAACTGACATAGGGTCCAGCTAGTGACAACTGTCAGGGTCAAGTTAGTGACAACTGTCAGTGTCAAGCTAGTGACATTTGTCAGAGGATCAAGTTAGTGACAACTGTCATAGTGTCAAATTAGTGACAACTGATGAGATAATCTAATGACAACTTTCTTTTTACTCAATATTACAATAAGTAGAACCTACCATTCTTATTCTCCTCCCAACTTTTGCCAGGAACCAATACGTTCACTAAAACTAAAACCTGTCAATTTCCACAGAGTTTCCTCTACTATATTCTGCCATTTGCCTGGAGGTTCACCTACGTGCCAATACTTAGTGCCTCATCCCTAGAGTTGCTGGAGGCCCCAGGGACTTTTATGATGGGCTGTCATTCTAAACACCTGGATGTTGTGGAGCAGGTAAACAAATCCAGGGCTTTGAGATTAACTGTAACCCTAAAGCCAGGGTTTGCAGATTGGTTATCTTGTTAGCTATACTGAGAATATAGGAGCAAATATTGTATAAATTAATACCACTTAAATGAACATCTGTCCTGTCCTCTTGTAGCATCTCACAGTATTCTTACAGACCTTTGAATTCACATCTGACAGTATTCTCACAGACATTTGAAGAACCTGAAGTGTTTGTTCAAAGGTTTTGAACCACATATGCTGTTTGGTCTATATAAGTGTATATACTTTATCATATTGCGCCAAATTCACTTAATTTATATCTATAGTGTTACATGTCTTTAGTGTTAGATTGACTAATTCCATAGTGTTACATGTCTTTAGAGTTAAATTGATGTATTCCAATAGTGTTACATGTCTTTAGTGTTAGATTGACTAATTCCATAGTGTTACATATCTTTAGTGTTAAATTGATGTATTCCAATAGTGTTACGTGTCTTTAGTGTTAAATTGACTAATTCCATAGTGTTACATGTCTTTAGTGTTAAATTGACATATTCTAAATGTGTTACATGTCTTTAGTGTTAAATTGATGTATTCCAATAGTGTTACATGTCTTTAGTGTTAAATTGACTAATTCCATAGTGTTACATTTCTTTAGTGTTAAATTGACATATTCCAATAGTGTTACATGTCTTTAGCGTTAAATTGACGTATTCCAATAGTGTTACATGTCTTTAGTGTTAAATTTACTAATTCCATAGTGTTACATATTTTTAGTGTCAAATTCACTCATTCTTGTAGTGTTAAATCCACTCATCTCTATAACATTACATTTGTGTAGAATTAAATCTTTATGTCAGAACTGTTCATAGTCTGACCTGTGGCCTCATCTGAAGTAAACTCATGGCTGTAGCTTTCATCCACTCATGGCTGTAGCTGTCACCCACTCATAGCTGTAGCTGTCACCCACTCATGGCTGTAGCTGTCACCCACTCATAGCTGTAGCTGTCACCCACTCATAGCTGTAGCTGTCACCCACTCATAGCTGTAGCTGTCACCCACTCAT
>MUZC01002164.1:179432-280197 GCA_002072015.1 Radix auricularia
TGTCCCCCTCACCTACTTGCCATCATCAGACAGTTCCATGAAAATATGCTTGGCACAGTGCAGTTCGATGGAGCTAAGTCAGAGGCCTTCCCTGTCAGCAGCGGAGTTAAACAAGGTTGTGTACTCGCACCAACACTCTTCGCAATATTCTTCTCTGTACTTCTTCGATACGCATTCAAGGATAGCAGTGAGGGAATCTGGTTACATACCAGAGCTGATGGAGGACTTTTCAACACTGCCCGCCTCCGAGCCAAGACCAAAACGACGGATGTCCTAATTCGAGAGCTACTATTTGCGGATGATGCGGCACTAACAGCACATACAGAATCTGGTTTGCAACAACTCGTGTCAAGCTTCTCCAATGCCTGCAAAGAATTTGGTCTGCAAATCAGCTTGAAAAAGACAAACATCATGGCCCAAGACACTCGACCTCCTCCTACCATAAATATCGATAATGAAAACTTGGAGGTTGTGGACAGCTTCACCTACTTGGGATCCAAGGTCTCCAATACACTGTCCATTGAAGAAGAAATAAACAGCAGAATTGGCAAGGCAGCCGCAACAATGGCTAAACTAAATAAGCGGGTCTGGCAAAACACCAAGCTAACGGAGAAAACCAAACTGTGCGTCTATCGAGCCTGTGTCATCAGTACACTACTATATGGGAGCGAGACATGGACCACTTATACATCACAAGAGCGTAAGCTTAACAGCTTCCATTTGAGATGCTTGCGCCGCATCCTTGGTATTAAATGGCAAGAAAAAGTGCCTAATAGTGAGGTCCTAACGCGTGCCAATACCCAAAGCATGTTCTCAATTCTTAGTGAAAGACGCCTGAGGTGGCTAGGACATGTCAAAAGAATGAGCCCCGGCCGCATCCCGAAGGACCTCCTATATGGTGAACTTGCTTCAGGAAAGAGGAAAATAGGTCGCCCACACTTGCGATTTAAAGATGTCTGTCAAAGGGACATGAAAGCAGCCAAAATACATACAAGTGACTGGGAGTGCAAGGCAGAAGACCGATCTACGTGGCGCACAGTTGTCAAAGAGGGCGTCATAGTAGCCGAGGAGCGAAGAATGGAGGAGGCTGCAGACAGAAGAGCTAGGAGAAAGGCCAAAACATTTGGAAGCACAGAACTTGTGTGTAAAAACTGTGGCAAAGACTGTCACTCAAGGATAGGACTGCACAGCCACTCGAGAAAATGCAACCCAACCCAACGGTGATGCACCATCGTCTCACGAGACGGAAGGATGCCGGTCTCTTAGTGGGATAGGCCATTCTGTGAGAGGGTAATTACATGAAGTGTGTCTCTGAGTGGGATAGGCCATTCTATGAGAGGGTAATTACATGAAGTGTGTCTGATTGGGATGGGCCATTCTATGAGAGGGTAATTACATGAAGTGTGTCTGATTGGGATGGGCCATTCTATGAGAGGGTAATTACATGAAGTGTGTCTCTGAGTGGGATAGGCCATTCTATGAGAGGGTAATTACATGAAGTGTGTCTCTGAGTGGGATAGGCCATTCTGTGAGAGGTTAATTACATGAAGTGTGTCTCTGAGTGGCATAGGTCATTCTATGAGAGGGTAATTACATGAAGTGTGTCTGAGTGGGATAGGCCATTCTATGAGAGGGTAATTACATGAAGTGTGTGTCTGAGTGGGATAGGCCATTCTATGAGAGGGTAATTACATGAAGTGTGTCTGAGTGGGATAGGCCATTCTATGAGAGGGTAATTACATGAAGTGTGTCTCTGAGTGGGATAGGCCATTCTATGAGAGGGTAATTACATTAAGTGTGTCTCTGAGTGGGATAGGCCATTCTATGAGAGGGTAATTACATTAAGTGTGTCTGAGTGGGATAGGCCATTCTATGAGAGGGTAATTACATTAAGTGTGTCTCTAAGTGGGATAGGCTATTCTAAGAGAGGGTAATTACATTAAGTGTCTCTGAGTGGGATAGGCTATTCTAAGAGAGGGTAATTACATTAAGTGTGTCTCTAAGTGGGATAGGCTATTCTAAGAGAGGGTAATTACATTAAGTGTCTCTAAGTGGGATAGGCCATTATATGAAAGGGTAATAACATTGACATTTGACATACTTATATATTTCCAAATATGTTGGAAATTTAAAGTTTCTCAGTCTTTGATGGCACATTACATTCAACAGCTGTTAAAATTTTAATGGCCATTATAAAAATATGAACAGAGAGAGGTCAGATTCATATAGTTTTTAACAGTTTGCACTTTTGGTGTCTCAAACAATTGGGATTTCTTTGAGACCCATTGTGTAGTTTCTAGTCCAAAAGTCTCAGAAAAATTGTCAAGGACTTTAATACATTTAACTTTTTTGTAGCTGTTTGGTTACAAATATTTTAAGATCCAGAAAGAAAATGTTTTGAAATTTCTCTATTAGAATTATACAAACATCATCAAGACAGGACAAGGGTAAGATGACACAGGCATGACAGCTTTTTTTTTTGTTTTTGCATGTTTAGTTCAATGAACGTGTTGTATTCAGTATGACATGGGGGTCGGGGTGGGGTGGGGTGTGTTCCCTCTCAAGCAACAACCTTGCTTTAGTTTAAAATAGTTTAGAGCACATTCAAATTTATGTTGTTAACTGAAATAGTCTAACAATATGTCTGCAACTGATCTTGTGAAGCTTGTTGTACTTAATTACAATAATTATCATCTAAAAAGATTCCTTATTTTATTAATTAAGAGACAGGTTCCTATTTGTTTATATATATATATATACACACACACACACGGTCGGACTTAGCCTTTTAGCCACTCTGTGCAAAAGTAAAAAAATTGTGCCCCTACATAATTACAATTTAAGCATTCTAGAAAATGGTAAGCAAATGTTTATATTTTTTAAGCAAATATCAAAATGTAATCACTTCAACATAAATTTTAACACAGTAATTAACACAAATACTTTTCCTCAAATTTTACTTTTAAAAATGCGTCATTAAAAATCAGTAGATAATATGAGTTTTTACTCATACATTTTTAAAAAGGAACTTTTAGTGACATAGTAACTGTTGTGATGTTGCAGAAAATCTCTGTTGTCAAAAATGTGGTAAAAGATTTCAAATGAGTATATTTTCTGTGCATCCATTGTGGGCTAAAACTGATTTTCATCAATTTGACTGTTTCCTCAACAATTTTGATGTCCTTGTATTGGGTCAAATTTTTTACCTCCATCTATTTCGGATGCTATTTGCCAGCACCAACAAGGATGGCATTAAAATAATTGTCTGATCTCAGATTCTTTTTAAAAAATGTATTGGAACTCCTCAAAATTTTTATTGCCTGTGCAATATCATAATTTTTGCACTGCATGAGTTTAATAATGAGATTAACATGAGTTTATAACTCATACCATCTCCACAAACATCTTTTACTAACAAAGATGTAGTGGTAGCAAAAATTTTGCAGTAGAGGCAAATAACAGAATCTTTAGCTACAGAATACACCAACAATTTCTGGTAATTTTCTTTCCATTACTTAGATGTCTTATATAATTGTTTGATGTGAACCTAAGTCCACTCGTATCAGTAGGGAAATCAAAATTTATCCCTTTTGTACTGTGCGCCGGACCAAGTTATAGCAATGTGGGGTAATAAGGTAAACATGCTCCGGACTCCAAGGTACAGGGCACAAAAATGAGTCTTACAATTTTATATCTTTGTCAAATTTGATGAAACAGAAAGTGTCCGGGTGTCAATTTTATAATTTTTAAATAATTTTTCTTAGTGCACAAAATATCCTGGGTGCACCATTTGCAACGTAGTAGGAATGATATAACCTCTCGTCATGAAAGTCACTGCGGGTTAAGATCGTATTTTTGCTTTAAAATATAATAGTTATAAATCTGCTAATATTAAAAGGAAAATTTTATACGCTATGCTATTAAAAAAGAATTTATGGCCTTATTTTTGTGACTTGCTTTTTTAAAAAAAAATTCATTTTTTGTATCGATTCTCCACATTTCTAGAAATCAATTTTGCGCCCCTCGATTAATATTACTCCGTTGCACTTGCATGGAAAGACGTAGTGTTAGTCCGGCCCTGTATATGTATATATATANCCTCTTTCAGGACTGCCATAATCTATCCCACAAGTCCTCTTACATGTATTTGTATTACCTTTCCCTATCCTATATAGCTGATTGACTTTAGAAAGCATGACAATAATATTAATAATAATAATAATAATAATAAATTGGAAATTAATATAGCGCTGTATCCCAGCAAGGAGCTGGGCTCACAGCGCTTTACATGGAGATAATAACTGAATTTAATAACATTCATATATTAATTGAATAAACATTCATATTATATTATAAAATTTACATTATGTATTTAACTAATTAACAGAGAGACATCCATTTAATTTAATCTTCGTAAATATATTTGATTTAGATCAGATAAATGGGCAATGATCTTCTGTATAGAAGGAGCGTCTGTAACAGATAAGATAAGATAATTTGAATATTCTCTCTATTTTTGACACAATGCATGTTTTTTGTTTTGTTTTGTAAGGTGCTGAACACAGATATGTTTAAACAGTTCCTGGAAGATAGACTCTGTGAAAAATCTGACTACTGGTCTGATTATGAGATAAGAACCAAGCCGTACGCCAAACGTGTTACTGGAGTCCAGGATGTGTCACCTGGGACAACTCAGAGGTAAAATATGATGTACAGTATGATGTATGGCATCCAACATATTCTATAGCATATAGAGGTGTTACATTAATTTGGATGGCAAAGTTTTCACTGTGAGCTTATAAATGAAGTACATTCAGAGCCAAATTTTATTGTTAGAATTTGTGAAGAGGAGGGACTGCTTTGTTTGTGGTAGTGTTAGAAATAGGAAGAAATAAGATGTAAGTATAAAAGAAACTGAGTTAATGTGTGCCACAAGATAAAAGTCTATTATAACCAAACAAGTGTGTCATTTACAACGTTCACATTACTGACCTCATTCTTGTACTTGCAGGCATAAAATGAAGTCTATTATAACCAAACAAGTTTCCATCACAACCTTCTCATCGTTGGCACCAAGAATTTTTGAAGTTTTCCGTTTGCCAACACTCAACGACTCAATCTCATATGCAAGAAACACAATGACTATGCTAAACAAGGCATTGGAGGTGAGTTTGTGTATCAGCAGGATCTGGGTGTTATCTGAGGGGAATAACTTACTATGAGTCTGGTAACAGAGACTAATTAGAGATCTGGGTGTTATCTGAGGAGAATAACTTACTATGAGTTTGTTAACAGAGACTTATTAGAGATCTGGATGTTATCTGAGGGGAATAACTTACTATGAGTTTGTTGAGATCTGGATGTTATCTGAGGGGAATAACTTACTATGAGTTTGTTAACAGAGACTAATTAGAGATCTGGATGTTATCTGAGGGGAATAACTTACTATGAGTTTGTTAACAGAGACTTATTCCAAAACACCGTACTCTTCTCTGAAACTATCAGCTTATGAGGGGAATCCATTACTGAAAAGTTGGAGCAAAAACTCAAAATTTATTTACAAAGGGAATGGTTTAGAGCAGTTTAGTTTAGTTTTATTTTAATTTAGTTTAGTTGAGTTGTTTAGTCATCTTTTTTGCTGATTTCCTGGCTTGCATACCATCATAGTATCAGTGTAGCACTACTATGAACAACTGAGGTATCACATACCATCATAGTATCAGTGTAGCACTACTATGAACAACTGAGGTATCACATACCATTATAGTATCAGTGTAGCACTACTATGAACAACTGAGGTATCACATACCATCATAGTATCAGTGTAGCACTACTATGAACAACTGAGGTGAGGTATCACATACCATCATAGTATCAGTGTAGCACTACTATGAACAACTGAGGTATCACATACTATCATAGTATCAGTGTAGCACTACAATGAACATTCTGAGACATCAATATTTGACCTAAGAGCCACTCTCTTAAAAATACTGAAATCTTTGGTCCGGTCTACAGATTTGATAAAATGCTCAACATTCTATCACTAGCATTTTTCCCTCTAGCATAAATATGGACATAAATATGTCAATAGTTGTGTTTATTGTACAGAAGCCACATTATGGGTTCACCAGCTTTGATTTCTAAGTCTTTGATGTTGGCTCATATGGCCGGAAATGACAAGTACTCCAGCCATGCAGGCCTTCTAAGTCTTTGATGTTGGCTCATATGGCCGGCAATGACAAGTACTCCAGCCATGCAGGCCTTCTAAGTCTTTGATGTTGGCTCATATGGCCGGCAATGACAAGTACTCCAGCCCTGCTGGCCTTCTTGTGCTAATTGGTGATATTAAACAATATTAAAAGCTGCCAACAAGAAATCTGCTTGATATCACATTGTTTCTTACTTATGATAAAATCTGGGGTTAGTTTGAATTGCCCATCCCTCTTTCAGGACTGCCATAATCTATCCCACAAGTCCTCTTACATGTATTTGTATTACCTTTCCCTCTATTTTTCAGGACTGCCATAATCTGTCCTACAAGTTGCCCTACTTGTATTTGTATTACCTTTCCCTCTGTGTTTCAGGACTGCCATAATCTGTCCTACAAGTTGCCTTACTTGTATTTGTATTACCTTTCCCTCTGTGTTTCAGGACTGCCATAATCAGTCCTACAAGTTGCCCTACTTGTATTTGTATTACCTTTCCCTCTATGTTTCAGGACTGCCATAATCTGTCCTACAAGTCGTCCTACTTGTATTTGAGAGGCATGTTTCATGCAGCAGAAGGTGATATCGAGGCTGCACTTGATGACCTTTTGAGTTTACATGCTAGCAATGCAAAACTTCTGCCTACAGAGTAAGAATATGTTTGTTACCGTCTATCTATATTGTTTTTTTATGTATCAGTGGGTCTCAATTATATGAAGCTTGCACCTTTGGAGTCCATAATAATAAATGCCAGCAGCTTATTTTTTTTGTATTGGTCCTTAACATACATTGCACTCACTAATGCATTAGGCATGGCTCATGTTAGGTAGGTTATATTTTTGAATATCCCATTTTAATTAACTAATTATTTAACATCCATCTATAGACATCATAAAAAAATAACACCTAAACTTTATTTATTCAGAGATGTTTTAAGACTGATGAGCAAGAAATGGTTTTGTTAACAATTTTCTCACAGTCTTGTGCGTAAACTGATGCAGTTGATACCAGAAGTTGACAGAGACAACATGTTGAAGAAGAAAGGTGTCCAACACCTGACTGTGCTTGCTCAAGATCTTGACCATGAGAAGCCTGGACAAAGACGACCTCTGGTGGACAAAATTCCTATACCAGATTCAGATCTCAGTATGTCTTTAATGTCCAAGTGAAGGTTTACTGAATGCTTAGTAAACAGTTACACTGACTTACACTTTGTCCAGTATCTAGTAGTCAATATTTACTAGCTTATTATTAACTGTATGACATTCTGATGACTTTTTCCCTTCTCAGATCTAGAAGATTTTGTGGAGACAGTTTCATTACTGGAGATGGCCACAGACTACGACACTATACAGAGGCTCTTCCTTGTATTGGCGCAGCCGCACACTCTGACATGTATGTACTTTTTACCTTAACGCAACCACACACTCTGACTCATATTTACGTTTTTACCTTAACACAGCCACGCAATCTGACACGTATGTACTTTTTTATCCTAACACAACCGGATGGATAGAGATATATGTACAGTAAATAGACCATACCTGAAATTGGCACAGCCAGATAGACTGACACATATTTTACAGCACACATAACATGCATTACATTAACACAGACCCAAACACTAAAATTTATGTTTTACAAAAATCACATATAACATTTACACAGCGACACACTGACATATATATAAATTAGTTAACTCTTAAAGTCGCATAAGGGTTTTCAATAAACTTCCGCCTCAGTCCCGTAAGGATTTCCCGTATTATGATCAACCGGTTATGAAATTAAAAAAATTGCGTAAAATCCATTTATAATATTATAGTCATATTGACTTCATTTTTTAGGCTAAGAATGGTTATTTTACGCATCCAAAAGACCGTACTGAGTTTAAAACAATTTTTACCTGTAGTTTAGTACTATTATTTTAGTAATAAAGTATAGCGTAAACGTATCTCCGAAAAAAACCCGTTAAAACTACCAAAAAACATCGGGAATCGAGTGATAACACTAGCGCGGGCAACGGCCGCCATTGCCAGAAGTCGAATACATCATTTTTCAAGCATTGAAGAGTTTTTACTTTCCTAGATCTCATTTCTAACAAGGGTGGTATCTAGGGACGCATTACAACGCTTTACGGATAGTGGGAAGAGAGGCATTACAACGCTTTGTGACTTTAAGAGTTAAAACATAGTAGACCATGTCTATTAAAGCCACCATACCTGACATTGGCACAGCCAGACAAATTCTGTTTGCTATGTCTCATCAACCCACCAGATGTTGAAAAGTACACTTTTGAGGTTCTCAAGTTGTGCTATGAAGAGAACCAGGTGCAGTGTGATGCCTTGACTTTGCCCGACGAATGCTTACAGACCAATGAGATTGTGCTAAGAGTTTCCAATCTCATCAAGACAGACTTTGGTATGGGAAGGATTGTATTGACAGACAAACGGTGAGGGGTAAACAAAGAACATTTTAAAGTTACAACAAGGGAATTATCTTATCTTATCTGTTACACATGCTCCTTCTATACAGAAGATTACTGTGTCCTACACTTATCTATGGTTTGTGTCTAGTCCTACATTCTTATTGAGTTTTAAAAGTTGATAAAGTTTTGTTTTCCAGGTTTCTTCAGGCAACCCATGCCATCTTATATCTTAGATATACAGACGCTCCTTCTATGCAGAAGATAATTGCGTCCACAGACCATGAGAGATGATCTGTTGGCAAGTGATGCAGCGGTCACAGGCCACGGCTATAGGGGTTCCACGCATTACCCCAGCCGCCTAACTATTGTCTAGTTAGGTACCCATTCGGAGCTGGGTGACTCGGGGACTCCTCAGGCCCCGAGAACAAATCCTCACTTTCGTGTGGATTCGAACTCGTGACCATCAGTATGACAGTCGAGAGCGCTACCTCTCGGCCACCACGTCCCATGCCATGCCCGAATTCCATACGAGAAGAACGAAAATGTGTTTGTTCTTGCATAGGGAATAAGGAAGGTGTTTTTATCCTTATGTCTATATGAGGGTTTTATTGTTATCTTTGTTTTGTATTTCTAAATTAGAATTAATTGCTTTATGTATAATTACTACTTTATTTTTGGTTCTTCTATCCTCTTGTGTTTCAAGGTTTAATTAAGTTGAATGATTTAAAAAATGGTGTTATTCTTGTAAATTTTGAATATTCTCTGAAGATTCAGTTGAAGTACCACGTTATAGATATTACTATATATATTGAATCTTTTTGCACTTTCAGGTTTTTAATAATTTTTACACTCCCTTTGTCTCCTTCTATACTGCATTTTAAATACTTTTGCCCTTATTTCTTCTTTTTGTTTCTGTTTTTTTATTATCTCTAATTAATATTTTTTTACTTCGTATTGTATTTTGTAGGTAACATAATTTAAATTTATTTAAATACTGAAATTATAATATATATATTTGTCCATTAAAAAAGATTTAATTTATTGTTTTAAATATAATCACACAATTTGTTTGTGTATCTTGTATTTTATTTGAAATCTTTGGGGCAGTCTAATTCTGTGACTTATAAAGCTCACTACATAAGTCCAATTGTCTTCAGTTATTTTAATGTAATGGTATAAGTGCTTTAAATGGTTTGCATTATTTTGTACTGAACAATTCTTCATAGATATGTATAGGAATGGTATTTTTGTCACTTTTTGTCTAGAAAGAGTTGCTTTTGAGAACAAGAGGGCTTTAAATAATTAGAGCAACTAAAATAATAAATTTAAGTACTACTATTTAATTGTTAGAAGTAAAATTCTACTAGTATTAGTTAAGTGTAAAGTAGTAGAATTAAGGTTGTACACTCAAAGTAGTAGAAGTAAACTATTTAGTTGCCAGAATCAAGTAATATAATTAAGGTTCTACAGTCAAAGTAAATGAAGTAAAGTACTACTATTTAAGTGATAGAAGTAAAGTAGTACAAAGTACAATTAAATGAATTTGAGTCTTTATTTTCTTAGACTTTTCTTCATCAAAGATGTCAGCAATAGATACCGTGAAATAGTCAAGTTAAGGAACATTGGCAGGTTGGAAAAGCTGCAGTTTCACTCTTTTTTGATGGCTGTGGATGTTTTGGTCATTACAGATACTGGTGAGAAAGTCTTAATGTTAGAGAATTATTCCAACTACATGTATTCATTTAACTATAAGGAAAGGGCTTGAGAATTAAATAAGTCTTTGTGAGGTAGAGTACAATATGTTTTGTTTAATTGCCCCAAAGTTTCTCTGGTCTTTTAATACACAATCATTCACTTATTATAGCATTTATTTAAACCAATAAGTCACATTGTCACTGTTCACAAATTTTATCCCAGAATACAAAATGTATCGCATTATGATATTTTTATGACCTTTTTGATATCATTGTGGTACAAGTACAAGGTTTTAGGTCTTGTGTTTGTGTAAGATTATGCTGTATTTTACCTTGATGTTCAGTTAATTCAGGTCTGTGGACAAGATTTAGGGTTTTTGATCAGTTTTTTTTCTATGTTATTTACACGTTTTTTGGTACTTGTACTTGTACTTGTACAGGTTTGTATAGATTTTTTTGGTCTTTGTACAGATGTTAAGTTTCTATGTACAAGTACAAGATATTAAATGTTAATACAGATTTACAGTCTTTGATAAGAGTTTAAGTATGAGTTTAATACGCAATCCTGACATTAGGATGTGAAGTTAAGGTCTCCATCAGACAAAAGTGAGATAAAAGAGTTGTTAGAGATAATAGAAAAGCCATTTGATGTAAAGATTTTTTCTTCCCAGATAATAAGTTGAAATTTACTGCTTGGCTTAAAGATGAAAGGAATTGCTGGGCTACCATCATTGATGAGATGAGAGCTGGTAAAATTGTAGCAGAGGCTACCAAGGACTACACGGCTATCAATCAGGCAATACAAAATGTATTGCTGGTAGATGCTGTCCTACGAAGGTGAGAGTAGTAGCCCTTCATTACTCATGTTTTAATCAGTTTTTAATTTTTACAGAATTTATTATGAACTTTGACTTTGGAAGGGGAGTGGAGCCAAATTTTTATATAGAAAATGTAGTCCGTTAACTGTATATATTGTTAGGCTGTTAAAAGGCAAAAAAAGGTAGATTTTTAAATAAAAATTGATTTTTTGAGCAACATACAATTTAAGCAAGGAAAATATATATTCTGAAAGGTCATCATCTTGAGAAAAAATTTGTGTGTAGAACTTCATTATCACCCCCTATATGATATATGTGGAGAGACCTGCAATAATGTCACTATGTCTGCAAAGCAGAATAATTTCTTATATTTGATAATTTGTACACCAATTATTTTGGTAGTATTGATAGTATTGATAGCTACAAATGTATTACTTGTGTACTCAGTGGTCGAGATGAACGTACCACACACCACCCTCATGTGGCTCACGTGGCCGAGACTTTGTGCTACTTCACCAACTACATGTCTGAGGGTCGTCACAATCTTCCTCCAGACACTGTGGCAGCTCTACAGCATCGTGTGGACCCCAATGTTGGTCAGAGAGAGCGGAAGACTGTGGAAGTCCTTCTTTATACGCCGGGGTGTAAGTGTAAGTCAACGATGATTAGAAAAATCATTTGTTTATATTGCATGTTGTGCACTTGATACCAGCTATTAATTGACCATGTGTCTGTTGGGTATTAGATTGTTCAGTCACATTCAACCAATCATCTTTTGGGTATTAGATTGTTTAGTCACATTCAACCAATCATCTGTTGGGTATTAGATTGTTCAGTCACATTCAACCAATCATCTGTTGTGTATTAGATTGTTCAGTCACATTCAACCAATCATCTGTTGGGTATCAGATTGTTCAGTCACATTCAACCAATTATCTTTTGGGTATTAGATTGTTTAGTCACATTCAACCAATCATCTGTTGGGTATCAGATTGTTCAGTCACATTCAACCAATCATCTGTTGTGTATTAGATTGTTCAGTCACATTCAACCAATCATCTGTTGGGTATCAGATTGTTCAGTCACATTCAACCAATCATCTGTTGTGTATTTCATTTAATAGTTTAGTCATGCTCAACCAATAGTAATGTTTGTACTTAAAATTCAAACTTGAAACCTTCCAAGTCAGAGACCAAGGCATACAAAAATACTATATTCCAGGATTTCAAGACCTATTCATGATATCATTACCATGAATACAAACTTTAAGTTCAAGGGCAAACAGGTCTGGCTAATTCAAACCAACTGACATCCATTTTGACAATCAGATGAAGTTTTTTGAGTTAGTGAAAATTTCGAACCCATGCTATTATTTCAGGACACAATCATATAAGTATAGTCAATCATACATACTGATGTGTTTAAATCTTGTTTGGTATATATAAAGCATATCTTTACCTAAGACTCATAGTTGCCATCAAAAATTTCCTCAGAGATTATTTATTAGTCCTTGCTGAGCCTGAAACAAGGTAAAAATTACAACTGTCTAAAGACAAGATCAAATATGTGACTTTGAGTTTACACTTCTTAGGTAAAGACTAAAAGATGTTCACAAACCCCTGTATGCCTTGCCTATGAATGGTAATCTTTTATCATTGGCTCACCTTAGGGGACTCAGAGGGCTTCACATACGTTAACTTTAACCTAAATGTGTTTGTTAGCTGAAGATGATGCTTCATTTGTACAACTATAAGTGAGATGATAAATAGGTTATCTGATAGGAACGTTTTAGAGAAATGTACAAAACAAGTAATGGAAATGAAGTTATACACTAGTAAGAGTTAACAATTTTAATTGTTGCAATTAAAAGTTTAAATTAATGATATTTCAATTCATTAACCCTGATGTCTAATTTTGTTTCTTACTAAAATAGAGATCCTCTAAAACATGAGTTTTATTTTTTAAATGTATCATTCTCTTTTGTATCAAAATACCTGCTGGCAAAAATACCTGCTAAATCTTCTATCTTTTATATTCAAGCCTTAATGTATCTTGTAACACTATTTATTTACTTGACATAGCTTGAACCTAGTCCGCCATATATCATTAGAGAGCTTAAGATTTTCAATAAGCTGATTTGAACCCACTAGGTTTGAGTTCAGACTTACAGAATAGCATACCACCCAGACTTTGGTGTGGAATGGGAGATGGGAAAGTGTGTGTGTTTGATGCCACCAACTGGGTTCTTGAGCGCAGCTTTGTACAGATTAAAAATGCTGTGGTGAGAAATTTTATCTCTACTCTCTATTTTTTCTTATGCTCCATATTCCATCCCCTTTCTCTCCTTAGACTCCCAGTTACGACTTCAGCATTTCTTTTATCTAACAATACATGGCTTCTTTTGTGTTTACTACTACTACCTATCTAACAATACATGGCTTCTCTTGTGTTTACTACTACTACCTATCTAACAATACATGGCTTCCCTTTTTTAAATTTCTGCCTGGTCTCTAACAAGCATGGCTTCAGATGTGTTTCTCTCCCTGTTTAGTCTGCGCTGTTAGCTGTTGGAGAGGCTACGGTGTGGGCAGGTTCTCATGGCATCTACATTATTGACACTGAAACCATCAGTTGTAACAAGACTCTCACAGAGCATACAGAATTTGTTACAGACATAGTTTTAACTACTGATGGGAGGTAATTTGGTCACCTCACTAATAAGGTGGAATTGATTAAACTTTTGGTTCTATATTTCCTCCTCTTTTTGCCAATCATAAATATTTTAAATCCATTTTAATTGAAGCCATCAGAAATGATGAAATTAGTTTTTTTGTTGACAGCTGTTAAGTTTCAGACTTGATTGCAGCAGTCAATTGTTTAGACAAGTGTCTTTATTTCAGACATGCATACAGTTCAAGTGTTGATGGCACCATAATCAAATGGGAAGTTGAGACTCTGAGAAGAGTTCGACGTATACGTCTGCCAGACACCAAGAGTCTCCGATCTCTAAAACTTTTTAACAATAAGTTGTGGTGTGGTCAGTAGTCATTTACCTCGATATATCTTTAATTAGTTTTGTCTTAACATAATGTTGAAAAGCCTATTTTAAACTAATTTTAAGTTTGCTTCTTTCCTTCTTAAGACATTTCTGTAGAATGATTGTCTATAATAGAGTGTATTGACCTCCATTTGACTTAATTCTATAATAGCTTGGATTGAAATTTATTTTAGATCATTTTTATAACAGCTTATTTTTAAAAAAATATATATATATTTTGGCAGTAAATTCCATTCACATCAAGATGAAATTTAACAATTTTAGGCCTTTTACTTTCTGTTATGACAAAACACCCCATCAATGATCAAAGGCTTACATACCTTTATTTATATAAATCCATGAATAAGTTGCTCCACACAATGGAAGTAGAAGAATATTGTATTTGTATGAGATGACAATGATTCTAAGATTTGTGAAAATAAGCCATTGAATTGAATAGGTACTTGGAACAATATTGTGGTACTGGATGACAATGGATCCCAGCTGCAGACCTTCACCTACTCAGATCCAGACACTGGGAAGCAAGTGGACCTGGACTGCTTTGAGATATTCAATGATGAGGTAAGATTACAAAGTTTTGGCATCTGATAAAATATAGAGCATTTCAAATAAATGTATTTCACATTATAAAATCAATTGCTTTGTCTAACATATATAGGTAATGTATGATTTAATCAATAGTTTACATTTAGATGTCAAAGAAATATTCATTCCCTACAATAAAATAAAGTAGGGCTGGTAACCATTTATTTATTTTTAATAGTATAGTTAATTTTTAATGTAATGAGTGTTCAGTGTTCATATTGATTAAAATTAAAAAAACGTCAATACTTTCAGAAATGGACACATTTGCTTTATTTTTAAAAAATAGCTCTGCAATTGTTAGTGCAATAGCCATAATATAACCAACAACGCAAACACACCAAAGCATTCAGAGTAGTTGATGACATAATTCTTACTGATAATATAATTGGTTTGCTCAGATCTGGGCTGGATGTCGACGATTTGGACGGGTGATTATATGGGATGAGAAAACAACATTAATGAAACATGTCATCACAACAGATTGTAGAGGAGTCAGTTGTATTCTACAGTTTGGAGACAAGGTGAGAACAAATTCGCTCTACTGTTGATCCATGGTAGATTGGAGAATGCTTAAGTGGTTTAATGCAGGCCCATAATAATTTGGATTAAACGGAAACTCTTAGTCCTAAGAGGGGTGTGTTTTTTACAATGATTTTTAAAACCATATTAAAGTATAATAGAGTTTATTTTCATAGTGATAATGTATAACTTTGTCTAGTGATAGCTATATAACAATTTTTACTTTGTTTTATTTAGGGGGGTGGTCAGTCAGAATTTACTTTATTTTCTACAGCATATCTGGTAGAATAACAATAACAAGCCAATTTTTATAAGGAAGTTAAGCAAAAGTTGAAAATGAACGACTTTAGAAAAATAAAACATAACATTTCTTAAATTTTAGCTTAAAATAATAACTTGTAAATAGGGTTTGTTTAAGTTTAAAATAAAATTATGCCTTAAATCATTGACCAGTTATCAATTTTATTAGAAAATCAAATTTTGTTGCCATTTCTAATTAATTTAATGCCATTTTTCTTTTTATATGAATGAGGCCCATTCTTAAAATACTTGAGAACCTCCTATGTGTTAAAGATTCTAGCCTTGTTAAGTCAGTGAATAAATCTGTATTTTAAAGTTTCTGTATAAAGTGAGAATGTGTGACAGTCAGTTGCTAAAATTTATTTTTAAAAGCAATAACTTAAACATGTAATAATAATTTGTGTGCCAGCAAATTCTCTAGAGGGTACTAATTTCATTTGGTGTCTTTTAATTATTGAAAATCCTGACAGAAACCCTAGTTCATTAAAAGGTTGTTTTATCTTATATTTTGTTTGTGCATACATATGGCTAGTAATATTAAAAAATGATTATTTTTTAAAGATGAACAGATAAGAAATTGTTTGATAAATCGATTTTTAAAAATTAGCAACAATGTAAAAATTAATACATGATCGAAAAAAAATTTCTGACTTTTTTTTTTCACTTGATTTTTTTTCTATTAATTTGGATCCTTCTAAATCCTTAGATTAAAACAAACCCCAAACCATTCATTTCAAGTGTATGCCATGTCTATGTTTGTTATAATTTTGTCTACATGTTAGTGGACTATCAATGTGTTATTATATTACAGGTCTGGGTGGCTACCAAAGATGGTAAGATCTATGTGTATCACTCAGCCAGCAAACAGTTGTGGAAGACAATCAAAGCTCACGATGATGCTATCCGCTCATTGTGTGCTGCTGAATATAGATACATCATGTCAGGTAAACTTGCTCTGCACTCCACTGAAGCATAGAATGTTACTCCCTTTATTGTCTCCCCTCAGTTGGTAATATATTATGGCATGGGTGATTACAAAACATGCATAATTTTTTACTTATGGGTGAAAATATGGAATTAAGTGCTAGATTATCTTTCTAATTGTTTAAACTTTATTTGAAGGGGCTGGATCAAAAGATGGAAAAGTTGCTATTTGGAGTCCTAATGTTGAATTGAATGAACAAGAAATAGCCAAGCGATAAGAAAGGCAAGAGATAAGAAAGCCAAAGGATACCCAGAGAAAGCCAAGAAACAAGCCCAACAGAAAATCCAGAGTGAGAAGAGAAACCAATAGCTAAAATGAGAATTATGAGAAAGTCTCACTCTCCGTTAAACTGCATCAGTGGGAAATGGCTTCTTCCTGTTAAGTTACTCAAAATCCAAATGACAAAAAAAGGAGTTTAAAATGTTAAGACAACCTTCTCCCAGCTGCTTTGCTTATAAGATAACAGCCTAGCTTTCTAGTACTTACAGCCCATGTCTTGGTCTCAATGCTCATAATATGTAGTTATCCATTGCATGATTGGTTCAAATATATCTTCTTACAGAAAAGCTAACAAGAGCACCATATATATTATTACCATGCATTATGCATTCCTTATTTTTAAATAATTATGCTACTAAAAATAAGGCTGTATTGTTACCAGTTGTTTTTATCTCCAGTAATATATTGTTACATTAATTCTATTATCAATAGCGTGCTGCTGTTTGGAGATTTTTTAAGTCAAAACAAATTTTCAGAATGAATGGAACTAAATCTTTTTAGCATCGAACTATTATTTGTAGACATACATTTCTCAGCTGCCAGATTTTAAACAAATTATAGACAGTCATCAATAAATTTGATTTGAAAAAAACTTTAACAATGGAGAAAAATAATTCAGAACAACTAAACAACAGTTTTAACAGCTCTGACCAAAATAGGCTTGATATAAGACAAACATCCTTTAAATAAATTAGTAAAACAACCTTTAGTTTTGTTAAAATACAAAATACACACAATAATTTTGTGATTAAAACAATAAATTAAAGCTCTATTTATGGAATAAAAAACACAATAAAAATAGCAAACAGTCTATCAAATATAATGCTAACATAATAGTTTTTGTTTTAATGTTATTATAGAGAATCATTCGATCACCATGAGTCTCAGGGGACATAATTTTTTTAATTTTATAACTTTACATAACATTGAGAGTCTGAAAGGATTATGTTTCAACCAAAGAAAGTATGTGAAAAAATATAATTTTGGGAGGGGACTATGTAAAAAAATTTTTTTAATGAATATCTTTCATTCTAAAAAATGCACATAAACTTAGTCCTCTATCAAATATTTTACCTGTAGAAAGCAAACCTGTACTCTATACACAATTTATCAAAATATTAGCAGCACTGTGAAAGTTTTTTTTTTACTAAAGTATATATTGTTTTTCTAAGGATTTAATGTTACAATTTATTTTTTGGCACAAAATGGTAATGACAATAATATACAAATGAAATCCTAACTCACAGTGCAAATATGTGATAAACAAAAAGCTAAAATCCAATTGGTAATAAACAGAAAGCTGAAATCCTATTGTTTTGTGCATTGTAATCTTTTGTCTAGCCTGACAGATGGGTAGGATTTCTAAATTTAGAAACTCAGAATGCAAAGTTCCCATTCGTTAGTAGTCCTATTATGATGTTAGGTAGTTTTTTATGCCAAGAGGTCAGTATAAAAAACTTGTCAAAAATTTAATTGTTAAACATTTGAATTTAATGCTATTTGTATGTCATAAAAAAATGAAATGCACATTTTTCAACTTGTAATTGTATTTAGCTCAGAGCGATTTAAAAAAAAATTGCTCACATTAACTCAAGTTTATTGACATGAGGAAAAATAGGTTATTACCTCAGATGGACCTATATCAAGAGTATGTGTGGCTTCATATTACCCACCGACGACCAGTATTTGTAGAATTACTTGATTGTATACACATTTTACCTGTTGTGTTTATTTAACACAATTTTAGATATAAATGCAGATATTAGACTTTTCATAGTAAGTCTGCTTCTTTCTACGCGATATGCTCCTGTAAATCACTATAATTCATTGTATTTCATTTGACTTTTTATAATTGTAATACAGTAGTTCTATTGTTTCATGTAAATTTTGTTTTAAAAAAATACTTTCAGGTTTTTTTTTTGGGTAAAAAATCATTTTTATAAATTGATATTTCTCTAGTAAGACTTTTCCCCCCAGTGTTTTGTTGTTTTGACTGATAAATAGCTTGCTTTTGATTTATTTTAGTAAAATTTTAGCATACTTAGTAAGTTTAAAATGATTTATTGTCTTAAGTATTAGTAGTATTACAGGTACTTGTATAAATGCAATCAGATAAAAAGTATAAGCGAGAAAGAATTTTTTAAAAAAATGTAGATGAAATATATATTTAAAAAATAAATGAAATTTCCATAGTCATAGAGACCATGAGATTTGGTTCTTGAACTGAATGGATTATTTCTAATGTAAAGATAATCTCCATTGCAATGTGATTGAATTTATTGAACTGTATGTATTTAAATCTTATGAATAAATAATTAGTCCTGGATATCATGCCCATTTCATTGTAATACTAGATTATCCATTTACTCTATTGATATTTTGTGTTCCTCAACTTAAGTCAAACAAGATGGGTTAATTTTTAAATCTGACTATAATATAATTTGACCATAGACAAAAAGGGCTAATAATATTCATGGTAATTGATCTAATAGATGGTTATTGTCTATTCATTGAGTTATTTCCTAACACCCGTTATTTAAGCAGCATTAAATTTTGAATGATAAAAATGCCTCTAAAGGCTTGATGGGAACCATGCAAAAGCATAGCCAGTTTTCACTTAATGAGAGTTAAAAAACTTATTCTGTAATACAAACAAAATTTAACTTTTTAAAAACAATTCTTAATTCTTTATTTTCTTTAAAGAAAAATCACAGAGTTTTAAAAGCAGGATTAATGTGCATCAATTATTTATTTATTTGTGTTAACTTTCCATAAAATGAAATAATTTGTTGTTGTCCTTTTATATTTATTTAAAAAAGAAATTTTACCATTGGGAGCTAAAAGAGATATGAATATATTAAACCACCATATTCAAACATTTTTACCCCAAGCCAACATGAGTTCCTTTAAATGTTTTATGTTGCTGCTCCTCAATTAAAAGAGCGTAATAAAATTTGACTTCTCAAATAGAAGAGTGGAATATTTGCATTTTGCCTTATAGAAAATTGAATTTTAATTTTACTTACTCCTCAATACATTTTGTTGCAAAAAGAGAGAGAATAACTTTTAAATGACTGAGTTGCAATAACTGCGTCCCTATTTATTAGGCCTATACAGTCTCTATTATAATGCCTTTTAATAAGATCATCTAATCCCAGTTTTAAGATCAAATTACTATCATTTGCCTCAAATGCACTGCATGTTTTACTGTGATATAACCAGATTGTTTACAATTTACATAACAGGATTTTTTATCAATTAATCAGTTGAAAAACTAATTAGTTAATTTTTTTTAGAAACATTCATGCATCCTGGGTGATTGATTTGTTTGTCCTGAACATATTACGGTATTTAATTTTAGGCTACAGCCATGGTTCAACATTTATGTAAAGCGTTGTTTTTTACTAGTCATATAATTTTTAAAAAATGTTTATTTGAAATTATGGTTTTTAAAGAACATTTAATAAATTAAGATATTACTTCATATTGGGAGAATAATGGTTTTCAAACGATATCCATTATTTTTAAAATAACCCAAAATGATTGTATTGAAATAAACAGAATAACTCAACTCACATTTTTTTTTTGTCTGCTTGCAAACAGATATATTTAAAAACAACAGTATAATGCTATAAAATGGCTTATACCATTAAATAGGATTTATAAAATTATTATTGTTTTTTTGGGATCACTCCAAAAATATGAACTTAATACATTAAACATTACTTTCAATAAGCCTGTAAGGATATTTTTATGTGATATCTTATGGATCTATTTTTTTCTTATTCATTTAAGAAGCTAATTCTATCAGAATTATATGGATGGTCTAGTTATTCAAGAGTATAATCTAATTAAAGTTATAATTTAAAATTAATCCATTGATTACAAACACAACAATGCACCGCATCTCCTGAAGCAATCAAATTATTTATTAGACTACTCAACCCCTCTGAACTTATCAACAGAATTTTCAAATCATCCACCCTCTTGTCTTATAAGTAAAAAAAACAACAAGCAACCAACAAATGATAATAATTTTGCTACAGTTTGAGCCACCGGTAACCATACTGTTTCATGCATTTTTTTCCAAGCAACACATTTATTCTTAAAAGTTAAATTATCACAAAATATTGATTTCAGTAACTGATATCACATTTATAAGACCAATTTTGTTAACCAATTAAAAACATTTATTTATTAAAATTGTTATTTAGTTATTTATTAAAATATATTTTCTATGCTATTTAATTGTAACCATGAAAAACGGGATATCATTATAATATAAGCCTAAAGGATTTGTAAGGCAATGTAAAGTAAAATCTGAGAATAATTCTTTAATATTTCTGAGGTTTTTAATAAGCTGAAGACTAGAGCCATAAAGTGAACTGAATGAAAACATTAATTTCTGCATAGCAAATACAAACAAAATAAAAGAAGTTAAAAAAAAAATTAAATAAACATTAAAAATACAGAATTCTTTGACAAAATATTTTCAATTTATTTTCCTTACCCAGTATGTCAATCTTCTGAATCTAGAAAAAGGACATCCTGGGAATTTTTTATAAGATCTTCATCCTCAGATTGCAGCTTAGTTCTGGTTATTATCTCAGATCCTGAAACTTGAACTGTGTCTGTCACCACCTGACCTTTAGTTTGCTGAAAGTTATCACATGTCTTAACAGATTCACAGTCTTGACTTTCTTGGGTCAAACCCTAAACAAAATTTGTAAGAAATATATTCATTAATTTATTTTTATATTAGATTTTTAATTTAAATAATAGAAATGCTTCTTATGTTTAACTAGAAACATTCTAATATAGAAACACATTCAAACATAATGTCAAAATGGCTGAGTGAGCTCAGGGCATTCATTAGTACAGTGCTCTTATTAGTTATAGAATAAAGATGAATAGTTAGGTAACAAATTGAAACATGAATGGTAAGCATTCAAAAGAACCTACATGTAAGTGAATCTCAAGTTCCTCTGCGAAATTAACACATCTCAATGATCCCTGTTTGTTCTTTGTTGGCCCTACAGTGAGAAATTATTGAATAATGTGAGACACATGACTCGCTATTGTCTAATTTTATGAACTAGGCCTTTAAAAAGTAGGTTTTGTTAACTAAAAAGGTGCATAAGTGATATCTCTTATAAGAGATGTCTATCATATAAGTGACGTCTATCATATAAGTGATGTCTATCATATAAGTGATATCTATCATCTAAGAGATGTCTATCGGATAAGTGACGTCTATCATATAACTAACAAGGTGCATAAGTGACGTCTATCATATAACTTATAACTAAAAGGTGCATAACATAAGGCAGTGGTTCTCAACAGGTGGACCACTGGTGGTGTGTGGAAATGTGCTGGTTATCTGTGAGTGAATCATGAAATTTTTATGTTTTAAATTAAGAACACGAAACGGTATAAATGTTGCCACATGTTAAATATGCTGATTAATTTTATTTACTCGATGGCGAGAGCATAGTGCCAGTAGAAAAATTTTTTTTTGTCTACACTTACTTTTAGACACACTAATATATATATATAACTGTTGTAGCAAATTATCAACCCAGACGACAATGTGTAATATTAATATGCTCACAAATGAAGTGATGAAACCTGCAAAACTTTGAAGATGCCTGAAAACTAATCATTATGTCTGCTTGGAGAAACAATTGGAATAATTTTTGCGCCAAAACATTCATTTGATAGTCAGAAGTCCTGCATGTGACAAGCAACCAAAGTCAATGTAAACGCTATAAGATAAGAGCATCATTTTTTTTACCTTTACGAGTTGCTCAGGTGAAAAAGCCTGGTTTGAAAAAGACTGTTTGAATTACAAGATGCAGTGAGAGATTCTTGGAGGAAAAAAAATCAAAGCTGGTTGATCATTTGAACAATAGCTTATGGGATGCTGCTCTGGGTTACTTTGTTGACATTTTTAAAGAAGTTAATAAAGTTAATTGATAGCTGTGAGATTTAATTACCCTCATTGACAGAGTCTGCTTTTATGGAAAAGCTTGATCTTTGTAAAAATAGATTATTACAGGGGAACTTTCACACATTTGATCAATTGAACGAATTTACCAAGATACCAAGATGCTGAAATCAATAAAAAAAACTTTTGGTAAATTTGATTTCTGACCATATTCAATCCTTTTAGGAAAAATTTAACTTCTACTTTAGTAATTTGAACGTTCAGTTTTTTATGTGTTTCCTGGCCATTTCTTGCACACATTAACTCATTAAATTTATGACCATTGGAATTAAACCAATTCATTGAATTGACCAGCAATACTACTTTGAATATGTTGCATCAGAAAGTGAGCTTGAGGAATTCTACTACTACTCAGAGTTGTCTCAGAAAACTTAAAAATACTTTTACCCTTTGCAACATCATATCTTTGTGAATGTGATTTTCAGCATTGTTTATAAACAAGAAAAAACATCATTTGCGACTTTAGGTTAAAGATTAACTACAATGGAGTCTTTCAAGTATTACACCAATTACACCACATTTCTTTGTGTTGTTCTCAAATGTGCAAGTTCAAGGCTCGTACTAAATAAACTAAATAGCAGTCTTACTAATACTAACTACTGTTTATGACTTGAAGTTTTTTTTATAGTAAACAATAAGAAATGAATAAGACTTTAAAACTAATATATATTTACATTTGTTCATTACAAAAAAAAGCCATTACAATCTGTTTCCATTCAATATTTTTGGGAGCACGCGAATCGTATGATATTAGCAGTTTTACTTACTAACCTAACATGTAACTACTAGTAACTAATTATATACACTATAATTATATGTAAATTTCTTGCACGGTAGTGGTCTGTGGCTAAGACGCATATTTTTTCAAGTGGTCCTTGAACCACAAAAGGTTGAGAGCCACTGACATAAGGGACATCTAAGTTTAATTAATGAAACTAATGCCATGATAAATGTCAAATTCAATTGGTGAGATCTCTAACTAAAGTACCTAGTGGTGTCACCTATATTGTTTCATGATGACTAACAGCCTAGCATTGAAGTAGGAGTTATTTTTAGGTATTTTTGTTTTTATAACTTTAGCTGATTTAAGTCAAATTATTATTTGCATTTGCAATTTGTTATATTTAGAAAAAATACAAGTTAAAAATACAACCTTATTATTTTTAACTAAAAATATGTTTTCCTCTAGGAATGTTATATTTGTTGAACACAAAATGTTTCATTTAGCAAATACATATTTTTATTTCACAACTATCACTAATAATAATTGAAATTACTTTAATGTTGCATTTTTGTGATAGTAGGCCTAATGTTTTTTTGGGAGGTAGATATAAATCATTGCTATCATTCTCTTTAATTAGAAAATTCATAAGTCTTTAGATAACAGGCCATAAAATTAAAATTACTTGAAATAACTCAGATCAAATTCCTGATACATGCTGCTGTAAAATATTCTTTAAAATGCAAGCATGTTTCGTACGTAATATTTTAACAATATTTTCACAGAAATTTTAATATATAATAAATCAGCATTTTATTAGAGGTTGGTTTAAATAAAATGTTAATGTAGTTAGTGGGCCTGAAAAATACTTTTCAATGTATGGGGTTATTACTAGGGGAGATTTCGCAAGTGCTTTTCTTCTTTATGTGTTTTGTCAAGTAACTTATACAATTCAGACATTGATCTATTGTCACTTCCATTATTGAGGCTTTTCTAGCTATCCCAATGCTTGGCAAGTCATTTCTAATTTCTAGGTTATAAAATTCATTGATAGTATCAGTTGATATGTTGTTTACACCCTTTGTTTTTTTTACCTTTCAATATTCCTCTAAGTTGACCTTCAATTTTTTGGTCAGAACTTAAGCTGCCAACCAAATTAGGTAAAAAGACTAAATTTCCTTTTTTAATTTTGGATCCCACAGCACTCTTCTTCTGCCCAGAACTTCTTTGTAGCCTCAGTCGTTTGGTTCGATTACTTTCATCACCCACACAATGATAAATCTCTTTGCTGGGCTCACAAACATCATCAACCTTCAGTTTTGTCTCTGTCACCAGTTTGTGTTTTAATGTGCTCTCAGCATCATTAGACTGACATGTTTGCAGTTTCTTATAAGAAAGCTGAGGATTGGTAGAAAGTTGATTCTGATAATGAGATGAAAATTGTGGCTTGGCAGGGGGTTGATTCTGACGGTACGATGATAATTGTAATTTGTCAGTGGGCAGTCTTGTCAGGCCAGACTTATCCCGAGAGACAAAAGCTGAAGAGATTAAATTTGTTTTTGATGCTGCTATAACTGTGAGCTCAGCTGCCAAAGATGGAGTCATTAAAGATTTAGCAGCTGAAATTTTTTCAGAAATCTTGTGTGATAAATCCCATGAATAAGTCATACCTTCACTTGGTTTTAAGTTCATAGGTGACAAAAACTGATGGTCATCTCCAGCTAATCTAGCTTTCTTCACTAGTGACTGTCTGCTGGACAGCATACTAGACATAATTTGTTTACAGTCAGTTATGTTTACTTTGTTGTTCATACACCTTTTAAAATTTTCATCAGGTTGAGATGGAACATCACATTCAGATGGAACATCAAATTGTTCAGTCTTCAAGCAACTCTTTGGCAGATCTGAGATTTGTTTTTTTTCAGATGACAGACCCTTTAGTTCCTCTCTCAGTTTACTGGAGTATGAAAGGCTTGGAGGAAGCAATGAGTTTTCCAAATTCAAATCCTTTAATGTGTTTTTCTGTGCATTTGAAGTTTCATCACCAGACTGTAGAAGTTTTGCACCAGAATAACTGTGAGAAAAACTAATCAAATCCTGGTTACTAGAGCATGCAGCATGCACGTAATGATTCTCTCTCATGTCACATTCTTCATAGACAACAGTCTCCGTCACACTGTCACATTTAAAGGAATCAAGAGATGATGATGTCATGTTTTTGTTTGAATCAGTGACCAGAATGGCACGTTGATCAAAATTATTTTGTTTGAAATTGATGACCCTGTGTTGAGAGCTAGTAGAACTGAGGGATGCATCATATAACAGCTCAGTCTCAGTGGAACTCTCAGTCCAGATGGACATGGGGGGATCAGTCTGCATCCACCGACTGACTGTGGGTGGGGGCTGTTCAAGACAGACAGCTGACTCATCTGTCTGACATGACAGACTTTGAGTGAGTGGTGAGTCTGTCTGAGCACCACAACTGACCAGATTGTCCTCACTGCCTTTGAAACTTAACACTGTCTGTGACTCAACTGAAATTAGTTCCCACAAAGTTTGTGTTACTTGATTTTCTATCACAACTGAACATGTCTGTTGACTAAAATCTTCTTTGAGAACATCCAGTTTCATCTGTCAGAAAAAGAAATAAGTAATGGTAGACATTAATGTGCAAGTACATCCTCAATGTATTTAAAGAAACTAGTTTCAGTGAACATTCATCCACAACTTCCATCATAAGCTTAAATTTAAAGAAACTTATCAAGGAAATTAAATCTATTTACTCTAGCCTCCTCAAGATTCTGGTGCAATTTTTCATTGACATCCTGCAACTGCGAATTTTGTTCATTAAGATCCTGATTGGCCTTTGTAACTGTCTCTAGTTCCATAGTTGTCTTAGTCAGGTCTTGTTCAAAAATATGAACCTAAGGAAGAGATTGTAGTACACACAGTTACTAAAATAATTCAAACCTGCAAGTTTACAGAGATGCACATTACTTCTGTACTTCTTTTATTATAGTCAAGGTTATTAAAAAACAAATTTCTTAAAATCTTCTCCACACATTTTTATATATTCAGAAATCCTTCTTTAACTCACTATTGGTCTCTAGCCCCCCAATTTTTATCTCACCATTGTTGTTACAGCTTTCTTAATTATTTGCCCAGCTATTGGCATACACACTTTCTCAATCTATGTATTACATAGGCAGTAGTGGAAATTATGGGCTTAATGACCTTATCTTCTAATCTGGCCTGAATCACCTGTTGTTCCTTGGTGATTGACTTGAGTTGTTCTCCCAGCCTGACAATCTCTTGTCTTAATTCCAGACATTGACTCTTGAGATGATCACACTCCTTGGAGGACTCCTCCAGTGCTAGCCTGTTCCTGTTAGCATTTGTCAAGTGTTTATTGACCAGTTCTTGAGATACTTGGGCACTGGACATAGCTTGCTAGTTTAGAGATTTGGTCATTAATAGAAGTGGCAACATGAACAAACATGTCTGAGTTTAAGATAATCAAAGACTTGCCATGATTAAGCCATGGGTTATTGAAACATGTCATTATGAATTAATTGATAGCGGATCATCCATGTATTATGTAGATTGAAAAGTCCTTGTTTGTACGCCTCTCCCCCTGTTGCACCAACTTATTTGTAGCTCCCCTCCCCTATGCAAAGGTATAAATTATTTAGCTTCTAATTATTCTCCCCTGTAAACATAATGTAATCTGCATTTGCAAGTTCTTCAAAATATTTCCATCAAAACACAAACACAGACCATCACATTAGTGTGGTAAGTTATTACCATTGCCCTCTCTGCCTGTTTGACTAATTCTTCATGCAACAAAGTTTTTCCTGTTTCCATCTGAAAATGAACATAAATATGATCATAAGCTCTGTAAGCCTACAACATTAAGCCCACAAAGAATGAGGTGGGGGGGCCTCAGTGGTAGAGCGGCATACACACTTGGCTGGTGTACCGAGAGTAGCCTACTCTAATCACTGTGATGGCCAGGATTTGTTCCCATGGCTTAAGGATGTTCTTGACGCCACCCAGCTCTGATGAATACATGACATCAGTTGGGAAAACAAAGACAGCTGGGCACCATGCCAATAAGTCCCTTCATAGACAGGTCTCTGCATTCCTTTAAGAACATAGGATGCATTCATGCGCAGAAGGAGCATCAGTAATGATAAATAAAGTTATTAAAAATATTTGTGTGATTAATTTATAACAATAGTTCTACTACTTCTTCTGAGCTATTTAAAAAAATGCTGCTTAAGATATAAAACTTCATTTTCTAAACCATTAAAATAAATATACATACACATCATGCAATGCTGTCTATGACAAAAATAGCAGAGACTGGTATTCCAGGTTTGAAATCATGTAAATATAAATAAGGTAAATGTACAGCTATGAAAAATACAACAGAAAACAAAAGAAAGCAAACAATGTGTCAATTAAGTAAAATGACATCAGTCATCCAGCTGATAGAAGATAAATGAATGTTAAAAATCTACACATGGCAAATTAGTTTTTAAAATCAAAATTTTTAACTCCCTATTTGTGTTTTCTTGAAGACGACTTCTTGCTGACATGTCTATTTTTCTGTTTCACATTTTTCAGATGCACCCCTGCCTTGTACACGTAATTCCTTTTTGTTAGACCTGATTGCAGTCTCACTGTTTTATCATCATATTCCTGTATGGGCTTCAATAAAAACTATTCGAGAATCTATCAGTCGTACTGACAACACACCATCATCTAGCAAAAGAAGAAGTAGTTATGTTATAATAGTTAAATGCCTTACAGTTGTGACTTGCAGTTGTAGTGATTGGATGGTTGCTTTCAGGTCTTCTAGCTGAAATTCCTCTGCACTCTTGGACATACATTTTATATTTGCCTGCAGTAAGTCTTCCTTCAATTGGTCAATCTGTGCAGACTTTTCTTTCAACAGACAGCTGTGATGGCGGTTTTCATAGCCCAGTCTCTCATTGCATCTATTAGCATTCTGGACTGTGATCACAGAGAATTTTAGAGGCATTTCAAATGAATTGTAGACTATAAAAAATGATAGAGAAATACAAATAGTCATCATAATTATTTTTTTAATCAAGAAAAAAGTAGTGCTAAATGCTTGATATTGTGACTGTTAAATACCCACATTCCCGACCCATTTGGGTGGTGTCGAACCAGATACTAAAGAAGAAGATTTGAAGCAAAGAATTGTTGAATTATTTCAAGAGAAGATAAAAATTTTATTAACACTGATACTTCGTTCAATTAATTTTCTGATGGCTTTTGACGTCATATTTTTTAAACAAATAGCGGCTTAACTATAATTTTGCTTAGTCTATATTATGAAATATGATTAAAAACAACGTGAAAAACACTATGTTAAGGATGATTTTTGTCAAGTTATCATGCCGCAGCTCTTGACCGAACCATGCCAGCTTGCGTCTATTGTCACTACGATGGTTTCTTGACGCACGCAATGGGAGTTATCCTCCCGAGACATACATATCGGTTTTGTGTTTTAGCTAAGAGATACAGAGAATTTTCTCTTGCAATTCTTTTCAAATGCCCGAAGCTTGCTTTCAGTGACTGCAAGTAGTGTCAAAATCTCAGATCCACACAGGAAAATGGTTTTACCGAGAGCTCTGTATAGCCTGAGCTTTGTTGGAAGGCTAATGTTTTTGCTGGTCCAAAACTTTTAAATTAATTTCGTCATTGCTGCCATTGCCTTATCCCAATTCTAGCTCGAATTTCAACTTCACAGGTACCATCTCCAGATATAATGGCTCCTAGATATTTAAAGTTATGTACCTCCTCCAGCTTTTGTTGGTTCATTATGATGTTTGCCATACAAGCAACTAAGGTGTTAACCAATATCTTGCTTTTATCTGAGCTGATTTCCATCACATATGCCCCTGATCTGTCCGCAAGTTTGTCAGTGAGCTCCTGTAGTTCTTTAATGTTCACAGCCAAAAGATCTATGTGATCAGCAACTATTAGGCTGCACAACGGTCTTCCACCTATAGAGATGGATGTGTAGTGATCAGTGAGTGCATCTTGCATCATTTTTGAACTACCTGCAAATCGTTGAAATTTCATAGACTGTTGTTGGTATTTGATAGGGGAAAATATTTTTATCCTCTACAACAGGATCGGCAGTCAAACTTGAAGAACCAATTACACGTACCACCACACCACTGTCACGCTCGCATACTTTTTTAGCCTCTTGGTTTTTCAGTTCAGCAGCTTTAGTGTCAACTTTATATATTTTTAATTTTAGTACAGTTCTTTCATTAATTTCTTCCTTGGATGCTGTTTTAGACTAATGCATCACTTTCCTTAACATTTTAATTTTTAGAAGCTAAGAAAGTAACGCCCCGATACTCTGCCTATTATACTACGCCGGGGTAGAACGTAATAATTGTGCCTGCAACAAATAATACCAACTAGAGTTTCTAATGACATTATTAAATGAGCTTTAATCAATCATCCCAGCCTATGACGTGGTCTACGAGATATTTAATTAAAGCAATCCTGTCTATTGTATTGATACTGTAGAAAAGACAGCTTAGCACCGAACAAAATGACTTCGTTATGGCCACTGGAGCCAATATTAATAAAGTCACTGCTGCCAATAGAAGTTAGACCATTATACTGGTGCAAATATTATACTATTTATAAACCACTGGAGTCAATAGCTGTTAAGCTATTGAGAAATTCACTGGAGTCAATAGCTGTTTGACTATTGATAAAGTCACTGGAGTCAATAGCAGTTATACTATGAATAAACCACTGGTGCCAATGGCATCTATACTATGAATAAAGTCATTGGTGACTACAGTGTTAGACCACTATTAATAACTGATTACCGATGAAAACAGTTATCTTGTATATCGAAAGGAAGTACCCACCCCACCCTCGATATAAAAATAAAAGTAATACAATCTTATTTATCTCGTTGAAAATGGTCTTTGTGTATAATTTTTCTCAATGAAGACAACAAGGAAAAAAACGAGTTTGATTTAAGTCAAGGTAACATGCGATCCCTATTATCTCGAGGAAACCAGAGTGACTGATCGGGGGTCTATAGTATATATCCAAAGTCATAAATAAAATAAGAGTTCCCATTAACATTTATCAGTTGTATGACCGTTCTTAAAAGTTTGGAGAAAGTTTCCTTGGTCAGTGTGACAGTAGTCTATAAACATGTTTAGGGAAAATATTCATAAGTCTTCTTAATAACAAGAATGATTATATAGTTAGAATGAAATCAATCAATGATTATATTGATATCAAACAAGGATTACACTGGCATGACTACACTGACATCAAGCTGCATGAGTCCATTACACAATCGTGAATACATCAAACCAATGAATGTTTATAGCCTGAGCTTTTTAAAACAAGATTTCTGCTTGAAATCAATAGCGCGTTATGAGGAGGCGGCGAGGTGTATTAAATCACACGCAGACGTGAACTGCTAAATCTTAAAGAATGGGACCATTGAGATTTATAGCCAGGTGGGATTGTGTTGAGATCACAATAATTGACTTTTAATTGCAGCCGTTGTGTGTTGCAGTGTTAGTTGGTATTCACCTAGAAAGGTATGTTCTTTACGTACCCCTTAACAGTGCTAACAAACGTTATTTTGTGAAGTCACTTTAGTGATTGACGAAGCCGTTCATTAGACCATAGGCGTCGTTATTGGAAGGAGATAAATAACCCGACGGATAAATACACGGTTGTAGTTGTAATAGTGTTTTCTGTGGTTGGATAAGGTAAGTGTTTAGGTATATATTGTATTTAGTGTAAAAGTCATATCAGTACTTCATCAGTATACGATATTGAACAATAATTAATAAAAGTCTGCTGAAGTTATTGAGCTTGAAATTGAGATCTAATGCTATCCAAAGATTAAGGCGTCACAAACAGGGCATTTAGTCCAATTAAACATTAATCAGGTCAACAGGGCATTTGGTCCAATGAAACATTAATCAGGTCAACAGGGCATTTAGTCCAATTAAACATTAATCAGGTCAACAGGGCATTTGGTCCAATGAAACATTAATCAGGTCAACAGGGCATTTGGTCAAATTAAACATTAATCAGGTCAACAGGGCAGTTGGTCAAATTAAAGATTAATAATCAGGATGCACCCTCACATAAGAGCGTCTAAGCTGTACTTCCCTCTTATAGCAGTGTATTCCAAACGATCTGCTTTATATAGATTCACCAAAGCCATTTCCCCCATCCCAGAGTATCCCTAATATAATTCCTGTTACACTAGATTATTCTTGACTCCACACTTTCTAGAGGATCCTCAACTACATCAGAGAAACCCAACAACACTTTCTTTCCATTACACCAAAGTTGGTTTTAAACACTTAAGACAATTTACGTGGTGAAGGTCAAGCTGGAGACTACTAAAGACCTATAGTTAGCCTAAGGTAAGCAAACAATGTAAACAGACTTGAAAATGTGGCACATGTACAAATAGCGCCAGGCTGCTAGCTGGGCTGCAGAAACCCGATACTCGCCTTTGCCAGGGGTAAGTCGCATGCAGACAGAATTTTATGGGGATAATCCGCCACAGTCCATGGAATTTAGGATCTACATATGCCAGCGCGAAGAATAAATTTCTAGCCAATTCTTTTACAACTGGAGGTGGACGTAGTTCTGTGATGATAGCATTAATAGTATAGACGATTTTATTTACCGATTGTAAGTAAGTGGAAGGACTTTTCTTTTAACACGACATCGTCGTAACAAAAGGGAGTTGACAAACATTTCTTTCGGTTCAAAGAGGGAAACGTCTCTAAGAGATAAGAAAACAATTGACTGACTTCTTTAAATCAGTGTTGACTCTAACGTTTTTATAGAAGCCAATAAAAGTACTTAAGGTATAAGGTCAAATACCTACTCAAGTGAACTGTTGGTGGTGGAGTGAAATAGTTATAGATAATAATCTCTGTATTTTTTGAAGTCAGCCCTGACATTCTCTGCCATTTCATTAGCCTAGAAAGCCTTGATTTAAATAGAAGAATGAAAAGCTATTGACTTGTCAAAGAACGTTAATGAATTCCCCCTTAGGGAATGTACAAGCTCTTAATGGATTCATTAGAATTTGGTTTAAAACTCACGTAACGTTCATAAAAGTGGTAGGGTTCCCGTGTTTTAAGGGAGATGTGCCCTCTGGGTAAGTCTTACCAAAGCTAACGTGCGATTTAGAGTGGATGTTTTTATTTTTATTTTATAATGTTAAATAATGATTGCTGGAAGTTTTCAAAATAAATATATTTCTGTAGATGATTTTAGTATATAAGATTTTGTATTTGTCACTTTTGCCTGAAAGCCTTATAGTAAATAAGTAGAAAATGTAGAGACAAAGACTGAAAAATAAATCTCATTTTCATATTGAACAATTTTATGCGGACGTTCGAAAAAAGTTATTTTTATTGCAATAGTCTTATTATTTTGCAAGGCATTTTTTTAGCTGTGCGCAAAGAGCGTTACGAACGAACGAACATGCATATAACATTTTATATATTGATGTTAAATAGTGAAAGTCACAGCTGATAATATCAATATGTGATAGTTGCAGCTTAATTCTTGAAATTATGTTTAAGTATGACAATGAGAGTTTAAGTCTCATGATAACACTCGAAGGTGATAGTTGCAGCTTAATTCTTGAAATTATGTTTAAGTATGACAATGAGAGTTTAAGTCTCATGATAACACTCGAGGGTGATAGTTGCAGCTTAATTCTTATGATGCTGTTAAATTGTGATAGTTGGAGCGTAATTCTTATTATTCTATGTTAAAAACTGTGTTAGTTGGAGATGGATTCCTGTAATAGCGCTTAATTGTATATAGTTGAAACTTGATTCTTATATTAGTTTGTAATGGTAATAGTTGGAAATTAATTCAGATTTAATCAGAAAAATAATCCACATTTTAACTACTGTGGTTTTTTTATGTCGAGTGCCAGCAAGAACTTACTTCTTAAGCATTATGATACAAAATTTCAGTTGAGACCTTGATAGCAAAATTTAATAATTGTTGTATATTGTTAAATAACACGACTTATTAATGTTCTATTTATGTCCATAAATGTAAGTTGAAGGACTTACACAAGTTAGCGTAACCTATGTACAACTCATTACACGGCTCGGCTCATTAGATTATCATGATAAAGGAACATCAGACGAAGCAATCAGTAAAGTTAGTGTGACGCCATGGACCCCACATCGACCTGAAACTCGATCGTTAGTTTTATCTAACGTGTGTCATTGGCAGCTTGAAGACTCGCTTTCACTTTCAGTTCATATTTACACCCAGTAAATGTAACGAACACATCAAGTTAGACTGATTGCGTGACTAGTACAACTTGTCTAAATGTGTGAGTGTACATAACGTTAATAATGAGGCGACTCAAGTTCTATTTTGTTAATCCATGACTTGATCAAAATCAGTTAGGATTCTATCAAAATAAAATTTTCAACTATTTTTGTTTGTTTAACAGGTCAATGAACAGGACTATGTCAAATTTGTAACAGTCAACCTTGTTTGGTGATCATTCAACGTTTTGTAGATTCTTATAGGTCCAAAATAATACGAATTTCCATGCAGCCAAAGAAAAGAATTAATAATGACCAAATACTCAAGTGAACTCTGACCTTCGATCTCCTACACTATAGTAAATGGCATTAAAAATATCGCCACTCCCTTCCCATTGATGACCAAGTCAGATGCAGCTCCAGTAGCTCAACTTTAGTAACCTGGTACATGGGATTTATACACAGGGCAATCCTGTACACCTCTTGCCAATGACTTCCGTGAGATTGCGGTATTGAGAACGAAAAGATGTCGTGGTAGATAGCACCCTAGGAATAAAAGACAAGATAGACATGCCCATGACAAACATCCCTTCTAGACAGGAAGACAGGATAGAAATGCCTGAGGTACAAAATATTCTTGGACAGGATGACGAGATAGACATGCCCGTGATAGAGAGCCCTTCTAGACATCAAGACAGGATCGAAATCCCTGAGGTACAAAATATCCTTGGGCAGGATGATAAGATAGACATGCCCGTGATAGAGAGCCCTTCTATGCAGAACGACAGGATTAATATACCCGTGATAGAAAGCTTTCCAAGACCACAAGACAAGATAGACATGTCCGTGATACAAAGCCATTCTAGACAGAGAGACAGGATACATATGTCCGAGGTAGAGAATATTCTTGAACCGGATGACAAGATAGACATGCCTGTGATAGAGAGCCCCTCTATACAGAGAGGCAGAAAAGACATAACCCAGTCAGAGACTGTTCTTGGACAGTATGACAAGATAGACATTCCCGTGACAGAGGGCCCTTCTATGCTTAAAGACAGGATAGACATGCCCATGACCGAGAGCCCTACTATACTTAAAGACAGGATAGACATGTCCGTGACAGAGAGCCCTTCTATACTTAAAGACAGGATAGACATGTCCGTGACAGAGAGCCCTACTATACTTAAAGACAGGATAGACATGTCCGTGACAGAGAGCCCTTCTATACTTAAAGACAGGATAGACATGCCCATGACCGAGAGCCCTACTATACTTAAAGACAGGATAGACATGTCCGTGACAGAGAGCCCTACTATAATGCAAGTAAGGACAGAAACGTCCGTGATAGGGAGTCCTCCCAGAGAGAAAGACAACAAAAACAAACACTTGCTAGAGATCTTCCCTAACCGTAAGCAGAAAATGTACCCCGACTTGTACAATTCGAATGCATTTGTAAATACCAAAGAAAACTCCATGTCGGAAAATTTCACTTTCCAGGCTCAAAATTTATCATTAGCAGACAATGAGAATCACAATATCACAAATTTAAGATTTTATAAACAAAAGAGTTACGTATTTCGTCATTCAAGTAATGGACAACACACAGATGATATCAGCGACGATTCATCTAGCAGCTGTGATAATAAAAGTAAAGGAACGTCACTAACTGATGATGATAACGACAACGAGGATAAAATAGCACAACTTGAGGACACGTTAACACCAAATTCTGACAACAGACATTGTCATGAACCTAAAGTAGAACAGTTGGGCATCATAAGACATCCTGCTGAAGCAGCCGGCAGTGATCTACAGCAGATCTCAGAAGAAGGAATCCCAGACGTCGCCACTAGTACGTCCGGCGTGATGGCCATCGGGCTGTCTACCTTGGACCAACTGAAGAGCCTCAATAAGTCTGACCCGGCAATTAAGAGGTTACTGTACAGCCCCAAGATTACTGCTAAAGAAGTCAGGAACACACCCATAGATGCAGACATCAAGACAATGGTCAGCGATTTCCTGAAGACGAACGTAGTGGGAAACTTCATTATCTCAAGGTAAGGTAAAAAAATGCAGCTTATGATGTGCTGTTATCTTTTAAAATCTAACCACCAAAGCTGAACACGACAAATTAACGTCACACGTTAAGAGGTTTTTATTTAATTGAAATCTGCATTGAAGACTTCCGTCATTTTACTTTACTATTTTTATTGGATCTTTACCTATGAACTGTCAGTAGTATGTTAGAGATAACGCAATAATTCAATTTAGCATTTAACTAAAAATTTAAGGTACAGAATTTAATATTAAAAAATATGGTCATGTCTTAAACATGAGGATTTGACACCAACCAGGTTCTACCTTATAACCATGATTGTTGATCTTTGCACCAGGGTACTGAGAGAAAACTACTCAACGTTCTACGGCTGGCTTGCCACTCATCTCCAATGTGAGCGTAACGCCTGGGCCGAGCGTCTCAAACAAACATTAGAAATCTCAGAGACTATCAGACGGGAGAAGTTAAACCTGAAGTACGTCGTCATAGACACGGCCAAGAGGCTCGACACTCTCGTCCACGACTGTAGCGCCTCCATGCACCCAACACTACCTCCTATCAACAACACCCGACCTCAGCATTCACTCGGTATAAAGTATGACACCCCAGGTACACTCTATGATTCTAACAACGGGTTAACAACCGACGGTCCCTCGACATTTCCAATATCTTTAGAACATAAAACTTCATCGACATGTGCGTCTAAAAAAGCCCTAAAATTGGACACCGAAAGCGGCAATTATTTATCGAAGGAAAGTCTAACACCTAAAACCATGACAGAGCCAACATGGGAAGATAATGTTTGTCATGTTAGAGCTGCACTTGATGAAGGCACCGAAGAGAATGTCGATTGGGAAACCTTGCTGGCAACAAGAACAAGACAACTAGAATATCTCTGCCAGGCACTTATCACTGAACGCTGCACATGTCTGCAAATACTCGGCGTTAAGCCTCATCACAGCTACAGCCTGGTAGAGGCTATCAAATCGTACACATCAGAGAGATACAACGATGAAGTCACGAAGAGGCGAGAAATAGAAAAAAGACTTGGTCTAATGGAGTCAGAGAACAGTCATTTAATAAAAGAAATGTCTGGACTACAGACCATATTGCTAGAAAAACAGCATGACGCCTTAAATCTCCAGAAACAGTTGGACAAACTGGAGGCAGTCATCACCAGTGCTACAAGCCCTAAATTCAACAAGGCTGTGGGGACAAATGATGGGCTTGTCACTAAACACAGACTTGGCAAATTAGGCACATCCCTAGCAAAACTGGATATTTATAATAGTAAGTGTTTAAGGTCTAATGGGGACGTCAGAGGCTCCGTTCACAGAGTTGTCAAAACTGTGAACGATTTATTGCCCAACAACAAAAACACATCACCTGACAACGGGGCCGAAATATTTTTAAGTAAAATTTGTGAAAGTCGATCGAATGAGCTCAGCAAAACTTCGTCACACGTAGAGGCTGAGAGGAGCACATCGCCTTATGAAAATCTTAAAAATGTCAGAGAGCGGTCACTTATCGCTATATCTGGAGAAAAACTTTCGTCTTTAAAGCATCGAGCGAGGCAGCTCGAGGAGTCTCTACACGATGCTATCTCCAGCTTGATGATTTCACACCAACCTCAAACAACAGACACCGTTCATTCAGAGCCATGCGGCCAGCATCTCAATAGACAAGGACGTTTGAAATGTGCAACTCCAAAACTTGCAGTGGTCAAGCGTCCAACGTCACATCGCAGAAGCCGTTCCGAAACTATTCTAGAAACGGAGGCTACAAGTCTGCTCAGCGGAAGGTCAGTGACTTTGGCTCCCAGCAAGACGACCGACAGACACAACGCCCAAGATTGTTTAAATGCAAGGAATGCAGAGGAGAAAACAACTTCTAAAAATAATCAAGCGGAACCTTTAACCCCTGTCTCTCAACATGGTCCCATTCAAAGTCAGATCATTAACAGAAGTCTAACTGACAGCAAAAATCCTGAAGTGAGCGCAAAAACTTTCTTTGCAAGAAATGCTCGGGTCATCTCGAGACACAGATCTACGGGCAACATGGTAGTGTCCAAGTGTCTGAGGTGCCAGAAGCTCTTCAACGCAGGAGACAACCACAAGATGGCGTGTTTCTATCACATCAAGGATAAGGAGAATGTCAAACATTACGACCAGTCAGGAAAACTGATTAGAGTGTTCGTTCTATGGGCGTGTTGCCACCAAAGTCAGGATATAGAAGGGTGTTGCTATGGTAGACATGTTTGAAAGTGATAGAGAGCGCGCCAGTATGGCGTTGAAGAATGGCTGGAAGAAAAGAGTAGATTTGAATATAGACTGAGATAGATGTATGAAAGTGACATAGTTAAATTTAATAATAAAATACAATGGGAAATAAATTTGGATGAGACAGAGACTGATTGAATATAAGGCATGAAGTAGAATAACGTTTCTATAGTACAATATAATGTCAAATAGTATGTGATAAAGTGGTCTATTATGTAAAATACTATTAACATATATAAATATTAAACTTTTAGTAAATTATAGTAAATGTAATGTTATAGAACTCTTCCTTTGAACTAGTAAATAATAACCTAGTTATATTATTCATAACAGTTTAATGTAAAAAAATGTGTAAAATTTAGTAAACCAGAATATGTTATTAGCTTGTATAAAATAAAATTTATACTAATTAAAATTATTCGTTTCAATGTATAAAATGTTTATGACACTGTGGTAGATACCTGAACCTGGAAATGGATATATGTGGGTTATTTAAAAAATGTGTGGTGTTTGGGGAAAATACGTGGTATTTGGGAAAAATTATGACTAATATCTTAGTGAAAAATGAGCGTAACACAACATGGGACCAACATCGACTACAGCCCTTATAGGAATAGTTATTTGACTAGTGATAGCGGTCTCACCCACACATTTATTTCTATAGGCCGGCACAAAAATGACTAATACCTTCTAATATCTCTTGAGCATGATGCGTTTTTAACCCACCCATTGAAGAAATAATGCATGACCTAGAAAAATGTCCAAACCTAGCTGCCAAAGAAAACAATAAGGACTCTACCTGGTCTCTAGTAATGTGGTGTTTAACCATGAACGCTCGAGTAAACCACGTCTCTACATGTAATTAAAGCAGTTTTCTTGGACAACAATAGAACACGCGAACACACAATCTTTTCAGGAGCAATAAATCGATAAATATCTCGTAAATAGATTCACCTGAGGGGACAACCAGTGGATTTTAAGCTCTGGTATATTCATCAGGTGTTCTCAACAAAGTGGTTCTCTGATATTTTTTAAAACAACACTTCCTCAGTAATTGCATCCTATTTATTGACTGTTATCGCAAATGATGAGCGACAAAGTTGAATGTATTTTATCTTTCAATCAGTTTAAACAAAACATGATAGAATAGCAAGAACAATAAGTACCATTTTCATATTAGTTTACAAGTTACTAGATCGTATCGTAACATCAACTTTAAAGTACATGCATCCTAGAATAAAGTCATGAAAATAAATGTAAATATCTTAAATAAAGTCATGAAAATATAATCTACACCTAGAATAAAGTTATGAAATTGTAATCTATACCTAGAATAAAGTTATGAAAATGTAATTTATACCTAGAATAAAGTCATAAAAATGTAAATACCTTAAATGAAGTCATGAAAATATAATCTATACCTAGAATAAAGTCATGAAAATGTAAATACCTTAAATGAAGTCATGAAAATATAATCTATACCTAGAATAAAGTTATGAAAATGTAATCCACAACCTAGAGAAAAATCATGAGAATGTAATCACCAATAGTCACAAAAATGTAATTTATACCTATAGACTAATTAATTAATGTCATGAAAATGTAAGCTATAACTAGAATAAAGTCATGAAAATGTAAGCTATACCTATAATAAAACCATGGAAATGTATTCAATGTCTAGAATAAGTCGATTGGATTGTGTTAGTGTTTTCTAAGTATCTTTTGCGGAGCTTCATTTCATTTTTGTTCTTTAACAAAATCTCAATCGCCTATTAGCAAAGCCATTGACAAGAGACAAGAGCTCACCTAAACTCATTGTTTATAAATTATAAGGACAGCTTGACACGAGCTCATATAAGTTCATTGTTTATAAGTTATATGGATAACCTAAATTCAGTATATATAGTTTATAAGGTCAGCTTGATATCCAATCACTTAAATTAATTGTTTATAAGTTTTAAGCGCCGTCCAAATTGAAAGTATAAGAAATTACTAATCGGCTCCTTTTAAGAAGATACAAGAGACGTACCATTTATTTAATCTGACCATAATCAGTTCCAATAATACAGAGACCCTATTTACCTACATAATTAAGACACCGATAGCTCGTTTACGCCTACAGATCTCTATTGGCTTCAGCCCTTTGTCTTTCTCAAAAGCACAATGTTATCGGAACGCCGTGGCTCCCCAGAACAGACACGTGTGTTGTCACCAAGGCGCTAATGATTTGGCCGTGTCAACCAGTAATGAGTGTCATTGGGGACACTCAGCACATTGTGATTTGCTGTCAGTTCCAATGGTTTGAACTTCACATTTGTTGCTGATCTGGAGCAAATGGACAACCACTGCAGCACTGGAGCAGGCTAGTAACAGCAGAATGTGTTGGTTTGAAAAGGTTTCAACGGATTCAATAGGTGAGGAATAAAACAGTAATTTCTTAAACTTGTAGGTTGTGATTACCATTGTTTTCACGTGACTTAATGATGACAACATGTGATTTAAGTTTTTCATTTCTTTTCATCGAATTAATGTAATGAAAACAGAATCGAAATAAGGAACATCAAATTTGAAGAGACGAAGACGTTGACAGAGATAGAGAAAGAGAGAGAAAGACCGCAGAAATAAAAGAGATAACAATTTGAACGTTTGACATTTTCGAGCCATGGACGACATTGAGAAGCGCGTCTTGAGTCAGCTAAGATCTCGGCTAATCAAGGAAGTGGTTGTTACAGAGAGTTTCCTGTGCGCCTTCTGTGACAACAATGTCATGGATGACCAGATGGCGCGACTTCTAAAGGTAACTGGAAACGTTCACTTGATACACACGATATGAATACAAACATGAAACGCATAGCCTCGTAACAATTCTAACACAGACATACACAATACCCTAGCAATGATACCAATACAAACATTATATACATACCCTATCAACGATACTAATACAAACATAACATATACATACTTAACCGACGATACAATCACAAACATAACGTATTTATCATACACACGATGCCAACACAGGTATAACAGACATACCTTTCCCACAAAACGTATCCTTAGCAAGGACATTAATGCACATCATGAAAGGTGGCTTCATACTCATGTGATACAAAACACAAGCATGGTAATTAAATAAAATTAATGTGAATTTAAAAAAAAGTTAATTGAAAAATATTTAAAAAGCAAATTACAACATTCATTCTTGTTTAAAAAATAACGGTCACATTGGAGTTAATGGTAAAATTCAACCTCGAGAAGTGCAGGTGGGTTAAGATCGAATACTGCATGATTACATGTCATATCAGATTGCACCAGGACGAGGTTAGTACAACGTTGACGGTAACGACATGGTTATTTAAGAATATTGGAATGTAGAAGTAGAAGGAGCAAGCTCGTATATGAGAAATGTTGATGAAGTGCACAAAAAATGAATGCTGTGCAACTTTGAACAAGTTTTTTTTTTTTTTTTTTTTTTTTTACTTTGCACAAGAATCAACGAACATTAGTAGAAACATTGGTGCACACTGAGGTGAGGGAAAAAGTTCAGATTGGAAAGGTGGATTCCCATATTATTATGATCCGCACCTATAGGCGTAGCGAGGGGGAGGGATTACATATATCCCCAGGGAACAAGATACAAGGGTGCCAAAATTAGGCTTTCAAATTAAATAAATAAAGAAGGATAATAAGTTAATTTAACGTGGTTGGGTGGGGGGCGGGTCGACAATTTTATAGTTTTTCGTAGGTCGCAAAATATCCTAGCATACGTCTCCGTCAGCACCTATCATTGGGTTTCTTTTCACGACTCGGTCGGTATATTTATGAATCTCGTGTGAACGCTTAACGTGAATCTTCAACAGAGACGTGGAAAGCGTCAATTAGGGTACCAAATTAGAGAAACGGATCAATTGTACAGATGCGTAAATGTATAGTCAATGTTAGACTGTTTGGGGTGTCACGTCTAATTAATCAACTGCTAGAAAGTCAACGTCAACAAGAGGGCAATCAGAACTCGGCGGTACGGTTAGTTGCAGAGTAGCACCAATGGCTGAGTTGCCTGGATAGTTGAAGAGCCGTGGAATAGCTAAGTACTATGTGCGTGAGGCGATGCAAAGAAATTAAAGACAGTTTGTACCGTAACACGTTGTTAGTAACGTGATTAATGACACTTGAAATAAGATTAACCAAAGTATCAGCGAGAACAGCTAGACTGTTGAGGCTTTATTTACATTGTACACACGAATTAAAATAGAATGTTTGATAAAAAACTAAATACAAGTCATGATAACTTTGCCACTTTTAAGTTATAGTTACAAGTAATAATTCATGGATGTTTAGTTAACATGATGTTCAGTGATAGAATTAAAGCTTGATGTCCAGTAACATATTAATCCTCTAATGTTTGTAGACGGAGACAAACTATGAGAGCAGAGCCTCTAAACTGCTGGACATGTTGCCTAGTCGAGGGTCAAGGGCATTCCTGACCTTAATGGAAATTCTGGAAATGACCAATCCATGGCTTGCAGATAAAATGAGGGCTGCCTTACATGATGAAAGGAATAAGGATGCTAAGATCAACTTACACCCCAGTGTATCACAAAATGGTGGGTTTTGTCAATGTTTGTATTTATGTTTGTGTTTACATGATGCAAGATGAGTAGCTTTATACTAAGAGAAACCAACACACATTCCTCGGTATATTATAGGGTGTCATTTCTGTGGTGTTCCTTATAAATTTGAGCTTAATGTAACCAAATAAAAGCTGCATTTGTAGCTGAGAGGAACAAAGATTTCAAGGATGCTAAATTAAACCAAAAAAACAACAACACAACAATTACTTATTTCGAGGATAAACATTCGTGCAAGTAAATCACAGAAGAAAGAATGATGTCTTAATTTCCAGTGCAATTAATAAAAACCTTTAGGCCATTGTAAAGATTAATGTAAAACTGAAATATTACACATTGTAAACCAAATTCCTTTTAATTACAGTAAGTTTTCAGACTTTATAAACTGTACGAAAACATAAGATGTTAATGTTAATTTTTTGGTGCTTTCGAATAGGACACTTATTTCATAACTTTAATAATTTCCCCTTACTCCTCAGCCACTTTCAAACATTGTTATACTTAGAGTTTATTGAAGGTGTCTCAAAAAGTTTATTTAGACACAATCTCATAAAATATTTTTTTATTTTAGCGTCAATTGAAGGTGTGTCACAGACCCTTAGACTCCATATTGACTCAGACATCAAAGAGAGGGCCACTAGATTCATCAAGACGAACCTCAACCATCTGTCTGACATAGAGCAAAGAGGTGTGGAAAAGTGGCTTGCTGATGAGTTACAGAGAGAACGAAGACGCCAGCAATTCAGGGCACCACACAAGTAAGGCGCTTGGGAATGTAGGGCGCAGATATATTTATCGGGCTGCAGGTAATTAAGCTATACACAACACATTGAGACAACTTCTATTCACAGAAACCCTACCAGAGACTCGGGCCAATCCAATAGACACTGTAATGTTGTGCACTTTAAAGCTCTCATTAATCAGCTCATAATAATTTTTTAGAGACTTAACTGTTTTAAGTTCAAATTGTTTTAATTATGCCACACTTACAGATATGTCATTTGCCACTGATTCATACTTAACTAGGAATCATAATGACAGATATAACTTTCTTACATGTCAACTTGACATTCATCCCAAGCATGCCACGCAACCATGGTGACTTTCACGCCTCCAAAGAAGTCCAAACAGATACAAGTAACATGGACCTGGTGGAGCTCTATGAAGAGATGAGCATTTACCTTCATGGAGTAGATTATGTACAGATGACAGTAGACTTTAGCTTTAAGAAACTCAGTCAAAAGGTAAACACCCAAAGTATATTACATTAAAGTTAGTTGGTGTCATATCCAAGAAGCAAACAAAGAAACCCATCAACATAGAGAGAGAGAGAGAGAGAGAGAGAGAGAGAGAGAGAGAGAGAGAGAGAGAGAGAGAGAGAGAGTGACGGGGGGGGGGAAGAGAGATGGGGGTTGAGATTGAGAGAGATAGAAAGAGAGAGAGAGAAAGGCTGAGTTTGGTAACCATGAAATACCGCAAACCTCGGCAAACTTGGCTCTTAAATATCATGCTGTGTTAGAACAATGGCTTCATTGTCTAGCAGGCGACAATGCATGCATAGTACAGATTAGGGAACCAAATGCGTCTCTCTTGCGATCAATAACTTGAGCAGAACTATTGGTTCCAAGAAATTCATGTAAAAGTGGTTGTGCATTGTCGGCTTTAAAATAAGGCTAAACCATCCCTCAAACCAAACTAATTTGTTTTGGGAAGAAGAGGAAGAGGAACACGAAGAATGGCTACTACAGAGCAAAGGATTCAGTCTATGTAATTTTAATCGAAAGCCATATCCTTAAGACCCTTGCAGAAACCCCAGAACTTCATTTAGTAAATGTGTTAAGTATTGAGAAATTTTCACCCGGTTCCTGTTCGCTCATCACCCATGAACTTTTGTGTTTTAAGGCAGAGCCATTTTCAGAGATAAGAGCGAGCTCACTTTAAATAACGTCGTAGTGTGGTCTTTGCAATCTTTTAGATGGTAAACATGTTTCACTTTTACTATTTCATCCAGCATGTCCAACTCCAAATGCTGTAGTTTTGGAACTGATATGCACATCAGTCTTATTTACCTGCTTAAAAGAGTTTTAACTCAAGAAATACGTTGAATTTGCCCGGTTTTTACATGATAAATTTCGTCAGAAACCCTGTGGAATATCTCTTGTTTAGAAACAAGAACGATAAAACCTTTTCCCCCGTATTTCATTAGTAACTTTATTTACGTCCCTTGGAAACGCTTTAGATCTAGTTTCATCCCAGGTTTTAAAAAAAACCACTTTACAACTTATAATAACCCATTACTTAAAAATTCAAAGGACATTGTATTAACAAATTTTACACTTATTCTTTCTTATATATCTTTTACACATACTTTATATCTAATCTCATTTACGACACTGGTACCTATAAGATGAGCTTATAAAACTAGTAATATTACAACTGAACTAACAGTGATCTTTCATAACATATGTTAGGTGACCGAGCTGTTGACCAGAACTAGGAAACTTGATGCTTTATTTCTGAACTGTCTCGACAAGTTTGATGACCCAGATAAATACGTCATACCTTTGCCGGACCTGATAGACCGGATGTTGGCTAAAGAGCGGAGTCAGAGCCATATCAACACTGCTGACAAGAAGGTCCAAATCTTATAACCCAGTTTTAGCTCACAGAAACCACAACTGATTACAGTTTTAAAAGCTAATTGTCTTATAATATTTTTTACACTATTAAGTTATTTTGACTTTAATATCAGTTTATTATTTTTTTTAAAAAAGAAAACTAATTGTTTTATCTTTTTTAATGTGAAAAACTTGTACACAGGACGACATAGGTGAATGAGTATTTAATACAACATACAAAATTCACATTTTTTTTGTACAGCTCGTACAGAATAAAATAAGTGCCTTTACTCATAGAATGAATATCTTTGTACACAGCTCGTACAGAATAGAATAAGTGCCTTATATAACACACAGAATGAATGTATTTGTGTACAGCTCGTACAGAATAGAATAAATTCCTAATATAGCTAAGAGAATGAATATCTTTGTATACAGCTCATACAGAATAAAATAAGTGCCTTATAAAACTCATAGAATGAATCTCTTTGTGCACAGCTCGTACAGAAACTTTCCGAGGAAAGAGATCTGGCCAGGCGCCAGATCAGGAGACTAGAGGATGAATTGGATAAAGTTCTTCAGAGGCAAAGTCCGACACAAAAACCACAGGAGATCCAGTTGAGGAACCGACAAAACATCAACGTCAGGTGGGTATGGCATTCTATGTTAAGAGATTGTTGGTGGCTATGTTTGCATTGAGCTTTTGGCTTTACTCTACGGTTCGTGTCATGTTCAATGAGGTGGTAACTTTTTGGGGCTAGATGTGTGGGTTAAATTTAAAAATGAAATGCGGAATTAATTTCCTTTCTAAATTTAACTATTAGTTTTAGTTTTGATTGTTCGTGATGTTTTGTTTTTACGTTTGTCCATGGTCCCCTTTCCCACCAGGTATTATGTAGTTAGCTCATGTCTTTTTTGTTGCATGCTTACACACTATTCATCTAGTAATCATTTCTTTCCTTGCCCATACGTAGGTATTCGCTGCTCATCCCCGACCACATGCATCATTCAGATGTCACACAGCCAGACGTAGCATCTTTTACTGTCACCACCTTAAACCCAACCTCGATTGTGGACAACGGTTCAGACAACCACCAGAACAGTTTCCAACCAGGCAACTATCAGAGTAGTAGCCAACCATCAGTGACCCACGGTACGGGTTCTCAATTCGTAGCTCCAGACTCCAGATCAACGGGAAAAATTAATGACAGTGATGTCCGCCCTCCTGATAACACGACCAACAAAAAGACATCAGGCCCTTATTCTATTAATCCTAACGATAACAAGGCAAACTACGCCCACAACTCAGTGTCTAGTTTCCACGGTGCACCCCCTCAGGGGAAATTACGGCGTCACGCAAGTGAGGAGAGCCTTAAGATCGCGATAAGTAATGAAGAAGCGGAGACCTCAAGTCTGACCTACCTAAATCACACCAGTCACCATGGTCAGAAAGCCAGCCCCAACGCTACTGCTGAAGTCAATTTTTCTCAACAATCACACATTCAGAAACAGGCGCCATCAACCAGGGTTGACGTGCAGAATAAAATGCTACGAATGTTGACCAGTGCTAGCAGGACGAACCAGAAAGTTCGAAGATCAGAATCTGAACGGGCTGTAGGAAGTCATGGTCCCCGGGGTGACAGGCCCTGGAAGAACGTGGAAACGGGTTCTGCTTTCAAGGGTAACACCGGCCTTCGAGCTAGTTATGAAAATATCGCGTCAGCCGTCAAGAAGAGTGAGCACATTCCTGACAGCTCCAACTCATCAAACACAAACACCAATTTATTTCAATATCAGCACAGCGAGGAACCTCCACACAACCCATACAGGATCATATTCCAACAGCCAGCCAGTCAAAAACCACAAGGCCACCAAGCTGGATCTCACCAGAGCAGACAGGAGCACTATCAGCTACAGCAGCAACGTCAGGCCAGTAGTCTTGTATACGAGGAACCGGTGCAAGAGCAGAATCTCCACGCTAAACAAGCCAGCGCGACACAGAAGACGACGTTAATATATCCCCGGGAACCAAATTTACTCCATAACAATAGCGAAGGATGGCATTCTTCTGTGGGTCATTCCAGGACTAGCAGTGGAGATAGAGCCAAGAACAGTGAGAATTCACACCCGTCCAGCTTCTTACCCCGGCCACCGAGTCGTGGGAACCCAAACGCAGGACTTGATTATATGTCAGATTCAGAAGTAGTGATCAGTTCAGGGGCGAGAACTGCCAGTCCAGGACGCACTAAAGCCAGAGTAAGATTCGCTTCCCCTGTCTCTAGGACCTCTAAACCAAGTAAGAAGTCTCAAGGACGCGGTATTCTGGCAAACTACCAGAACGATACAGCGAGCGCTACAAATAAGCGAATCAAGAAACGAATATGAAAAGTTGGAAACCGTACAGTTTTTATCGTCTGATGTAGAAAACAACATTTATTTAATATTATAAATATAGACCATATTAAAACATAATTTTGAACAATGCCAGTGAAAATAATGATTTTTTTCTTTCAAAATACAATGAATTCATGTTCGTAAAACGTGGGGTGCAAGTAGAAGAAACAATCCGTTAGATAGAAGAAAATAACTATGGGTAGGATAGTGTCAGATGTTTTAGGTGCCTGGAGTTGATTAATGGGGGAAAAAACTATTAATTGAATAGGCACGTCAAAATGATATGTCTTAAAATATGTGATTGAAAGATACAGCTATTTATTCACAGGTTAACATTAACTTTAGATTACATAGGGCTTCAATAGAGCGTGGATGGCGTACATGTGAAAGATGCAGCTATTTATTCACATTAACATTAGCTTTAAATTAGATTAAAGGAGGGCTAATAAAACGTGAATGGCATAAATCGAAATGCTATGTGGATAAAACAAATATGTTTTTAAAGAGTTTTATTACAAATAATTTTGCAATTTTAACAACAAATGATATAGCCTAAATCTAGAACCCTATTCAAATTACATGTTTTCCATCAAAGTCGAGCATAGCTAGTGACATTCTAACTTAATTCCTACTGCATTTAAAGCTGTCATTCCAATGATAACGAAGTACTTTAATTAGCCAGTTGTCTTCGATTCCTCACACCAAAATAGTTGCCTTACCTTGGCCATATCAAGTATTTTAAAAACTAAAACAAGTAAACAAAAACAAAACCAAGTTTTAGAACATATATTTTCATTTGACCCAAAAGTGTTTAAATGACTTAATCTACAAAATAAGTATCATACAAGAGGTTAAAAAAGATTTTAAAAGAATCAATTTTTGTTTTCAAGAACCTCACTACCACCCCTTAAATATTAGCTATCGTGGCCAAGCAATGACATAGTTAAGGGACTGCTGCCTTAGGCCAAAATCTATTAAAAATATAATTTGGGCAACTGATATAAATCCTTTATATACGAGACATAACTATAAGAATGTTCATTATAATACGCAGGGCAAAACAATCCGAAAATACCTAATTCTAGTTAGATCTAGTCTATGTCTCGTAAAATATTTTTAATGTAATGTGCACCGATCATATATTTTTTAAAAAGTATTGTCAATAGAATGCGCACCTTATTGCGCGACATGAAAGGTTGTTGAACATTACACGCACCACGACACTCTATCTAAAAAATTAACATGATACATAGAGATAAATAAAATAATTTAAAAATTTAATAATTCAATTAGATTCTACCGTCAATTCAATCGATTTGAAATTTCGATACATCATTTTTAATCATTAGCATGAGTCTGCCTGCAAAATTTCAGCTCGCTACCTTACGAGAAAGTGGGTTAAAATCGATCCAAAGTATTTTCGGCAAGGTCGCACGCACGGTCGGTCGGTGGCACGGGCTCAGAAACCACAAGTTAATAAAAGAGATTTAATAAGCTTTCCGGACAAAACCACCCCTTCCCCATCCGGTTCCTACGCCTCTAATTGAGTAACCTAGGAAAGCTTGCAACCTTTTTGGCGGTACAGAATAGCAAAAATAAAGACCACGCATTTTTTCATAAAATTTTAAAAAGTTTCTATGGAAAAAAAAATTATTTGATACAACCAATACAACCATGTGTTGCTATTGACCAGTGAGCATTTTTAATTAACTAGAATTCTAGCGAAGTATCTATTTGGAGGTACTATCAAAATAAAACTTAAAGTAATGTTGAGAGTAATAGAGCTTTTATTTAATAAAATGTGTCAGTTTGAGTTCAATATTATATTATTCTGAATAAGTGACGAAAATGATGACGTCAAATTTTTATAATTTGGTTCATATTAGGTTTAAAAAATATACACAGGCACGTTGAATGTAAATGCAATCTATATAATTAAACGAGATGAAGATGTGAGAGTATGGGAGACATATAAAACTGATTTCAAACAAGTTTATGAGGGTGGAACCAAAAACATATTTCCCATTTCCAATGGAATGCTAATTCACTGATTAGGTCGTTAATGCAACTGTGTGTTTAGCTGTTACATATTTTTTTTTTTTGGGGGGGGGGGGGGAGGAGGAGGAGGGGGGGATAGTGCATGTCAAAGAGCAGGTTTATTTAAGCTTCCCAGTGAGAGGCAGAAAGATTACGACCTGTCCAAAACCTACCCAGTTGGTAAACAAGGCACTGACAGCCGTAACCAGCAACAGCCGTAACCAGTAAACAGCCGCTACAAAGGCCGGTGAAAGACGGCGCTGGTTGCTATATGCAGTCCCGCGTTCAATGTGGGCAGAGAAATCAATAATCCATAAAAACGATCAATTGAAAGTTTGAAAGTGCAAATCTATGCTTACAATTACATCCAAAATAGGTGGACTCGGGAAATCGGACGGGGTGGGGCGCTGGAAGCGGTACTAGCTCTATGAAAGTTATGGATGTTTAGCAAGGGGGACAACAATGGCAATGATAAGAAATCAATGGGGTTCTAAGGGTATCAGATAAATATATCACTGAATGATGTGATACGATTTGTTCAATTAGCTTTGCGTTCAGATGATTTGGATATACATTTTTAATAGGAAACTTTAAAAGATTTAAATTGAATAAAATGGCTGAGGCGTTAGATATAACTAGCACGATGTACTAAACTTTTCACCATGGTCAAAATTTCTATTTCATTATAGAGTGGATTTTCTGACATTTTATAAAGAAAAGGGCTGATATGTTTCACTGCAAACGGAGAAAAGCCGATTTGCACATAATTTTATTTAAAAGTCAAATTAAGTTGACAATATCAGCATGGAGGAGATGGGTTAAAATGAATGTATTCCAGTATAAAGAAGCCATGTCATTGTCCTAGACTCTCATCTACGACAAAGAAATTAGGCTGCCAATCAAAATACATAACACCAGCAAATGGGAATGTTCAACAAAAAATATGCAATCTAGTTAATAATTATCAAATTATGAGTATATTAAAAATACTCCATTTGCCAGAATGGTGCGTGTCGTTTAACGGCCAACCAGCTCTTTACCGGCCCCCTCCCACTACTGTGATAGATCATGGCCTTCCACTTTCCAATAACAAAGCACGGGTTACCAATCAATTCAAACATTCAGAGTGTGTCTCAAGCTCGTCTATTGAACGAATAAAGAGCCACCCTTATGAACAGGCTTAAAAAATTGGCCCCAAAACTAACTGACGTCAGAAATAGCGGAGCCGTTGGAGGCACTTTATAGTGGCGTTTACTGGGGAGGAGTGAGAAATGTGAGACTCGCTGACACGCAACGATGAATGGAAAGCGCCCAATGGCTGCAGGGTAAGTGGGGATCAAAAGACGCGCACTAGAGTAACGATGGTGTTTTAGGTTTGCATCGATGGCGGAGTTTCTGTTAAGCTCAGTTTCATGTCACACACTGCATGGTCATATTTAAAAAAAAACCTAATGGGTTATCTGGGCGTCGTCTCTTAATTTAATTATATTTTTTGTGTGGAAGGTGTCTCCACCTCTGGACCAGTCTGCGGGTTGAGTAAAGGGAAAGGTTTGATCGTGTGGCATTTTTTTTCTCTACAGACTTTCATACTTGAATAGTAAGTTCGAACCAATGAACAGAAACGTTGATCTTTCTATAGCTGTGTGACGTAGCCATTTCGGAATTGTAGGAGGGCAACGGATTTCGGATATGTAAATGAGAGCTTTAATCGGATAATATAGTTAGTGTATGTTGATCAACATAAAAAAATCAAGAAATATAGACATTGGGACTCTTTTAGAATTTATTAATAACGCAGTTCTGTGAATAATCATTAAGATTCATTCATGTTTTATGCTCATCACAAACATGAAGGATTATTGCTTATTGAGCTGTTAGTTCCGATTTTCCATTCATTTAACTAAAGGGATTTACTTAACAGGATTAAAACAGAACGTCTAAAAGTTTAACATCTGGACTGTCTTCAGGCAGCTGGCATTAGAAAAGATTGTGTCAGTCTGTAAGTCTACTGTCATAAGACACAGCCAGTAAAGAGACCTTGATGGAGCTGATTTCCAAGGACACCGTGTAAACAGACATGTCCTACAGGTAAGGGATGTTGTAATATGTTATATACTTGAATTAAAGGATGTTGTAACATGTCATGTACTAAAGTTAAGAGATGTTCTAAACGTAATGTACTTACAAAAGCGACGTTGTAAAATGTCATGCACTAAAGTTAAGGGATGCAAAATGTCATAAACTAAAGTAAAGGAATATTGTAAAATGTTATATATTAAAGTTAGGGAATGTTTGTAAAATGTAACGAACTAAATTTAAGGGTTGTTGTAAAATGTCATGTACGAAAGGTAAAGGGTGTTATAAAATGTCATGTACTAAAGTTAAGAAATGTTTGTAAAATTGCACTTTTAAAGGAAAGGGATGTCTGTAAAATAACGTTTATTTAAGGAAAACGGTGTTTGTATAATGTTATTTCATGTCACACAGGCAAAGTATTTTTCGTAAAATGTCATGTCTTAGAGGTGAAAGATGTGAGTAAAATGTTATTGATTTATGGATCGTTTAAAAGTAGCATATTGGTTATCCACATCATGTCGCAAATGCCATATCCTTCAGGTGGGGCTACATTTAATATCCTACAGATAATGAATTTGTAAAACAATATACATGTCATGTAAATGGAGCCGATAATGTTTCTAAATGGGTGGTAGACCGACTTATGTAAAACTCATTTAAACGTTTAGCACAACAACATGCACAAAACTTTTTGACTATTTAATTAAACCAAGTTTTTGTAATTACCACGACAGCCAGAGAGAGAGAGAGAGGGAGAGAGAGAGAGAGAGAGAGAGAGAGAGAGAGAGGGAGAGGGAGAGAGAGAGAGAGAGAGAGAGAATGACATGGGCTGAAAAGTTTTTATAGCAAAATTTTAACGCGAAGTAAATAGAGTAAATAGATGAGGTCAGGCTCAATGCAACTTGTTTTGATACTTATACTATTACGTATGTGGGGGTCACTTATTCTCGTCCTCACACTATTCTTTTAAAAATTCTTAACTGAAAATGTCATTTATAACAGAACAAACAGAAGCAACTAAATTGATTCCCCTTGTTTGGTCTTTGAGACTTTAAGTCTAGTAATTAGTAGACAATAAATGTTAGAGCGATTTTTGCCATACTTTGAGAAACTTAAAATTGTACAAAATTTCTACTTTTAAAAATAAATATAATGTCTGTACAGAAACAATAAGTCCGCCATTTATATATTTAAGATGAGGCCGCGGGCCAGTCAAAATTGCTTCGCAGGCCAGATCTGGACTTTGGACACTCTTGTTTTTAAGATCTTTGTTAATAAAATATTTAAAAAAATTTTTGTTCAAATTAAAAAACAAACAAAACAAACATGAACAATACTTATTTACATAAATAAAATATTCGAATTATTACGATCCTTTTTGTACTCACTAGAGCAGGGGTCGGATTAATGGGGGTGATTGAGCTAATGGACCCGTATGTTTGGAGGCTAAACTAAGGGCCCTCAAACTTTTTATATTGTATAATAAAGTGGCTTGACCGGCCCAAAAGGTGGAATTGCAGCCAGGGGCACCGTGCAATCTTAATCCACCCCTGCAATAGAGATACATCTTTTGTTTCTAACACTGATAATGTTAACAGCCAATGTATATGTCAACGCTAAAACTATATAATTGATAAAATTGTGAATTGGATAATGCTGTGCAATTGATGAAATCTTTTGCTATAAATCTCCAAAAAGTTGGTTCATTTACTCGACTCTAATGAACACACATACATTTTAACAGAAAAAATTAACGGGTTAAGGGTTCAGATTACCTGAAATGATTTGGAAAATAGTAAATCTCAAGTATGTGAACATTGGTCTAGAAATATGCGTTTCATTTTTGAGTAGTAAACCTGAGAAAATAATAAACATAACAGATTCAAAAGTGTCCATGTTAAAAGTTTGTACCAGAGTTGCTTATTTGGTTCGTGGGTTTTTAAATAAATAACAGAATAATCTAATAAGTTAGTAAGTAAGTTCCAGCTCGTAAACAAAATAATCTGCACATCAAATCAGGACAAATTTCGACATCATCGCCACATTAAAATAGGCATATAAATGTTGGCAAATATCCTACGATAGAAAAAACTCGAAGTTAATACATAAAATCAGGCGAATAAATCTCAGCACAAAGAATCCAACACATAACAGCCGCTGTATAAAACACGCAAATGCAGGATCTCGCTCATAACATACAAAATAGAGCAGCTTGCACACAAAGTATGGTATAATAATATGAGAATTTGTATAGCGTGACACAACTCATACAACCCGTAACTTAATCACTTTTATTTTCCACTAAAACTTGTTAGTCCAAAAAATGAAGTTTATGTGACAACTATCCCCTTTAAACATTGCTTTAAAAAATCGTTAAATACATTTAAAATACTTTTAATACAATTGTGTTTTGCACTGATGATAACTCAAGTAACCTAATGGCAAATTCCTAAATTAACATACTTAAATTGTGTGGCTCTGTTTTATTTAACTTTATGTATTTGTTTGGTGTTGTTTTCTTTAATTTTGCTTCGCTGATCTTGATAGCTATTCAATGTTGTAATCACCATCAATGTTGTTGCACTTAAATCTCTCCTCTAACAAACAGCGACGGAGGAATCAGAATGGCCAGGGTGGCCCCCATGCCCAAATATGACAATTTCATGCCCAAGGCGCCTCCCATCAATGTACCCCAGTATGGCGCCAACATGGAGGCCCCAGTTTACAAAGCGGGGGGTGAAGTGCCACGTCCAAAGAGTGCGATCGGGGGTAAAAAATGGCGTGCGACATACGACCAGATGAAGACTGGGAGTCACGAAACTTTTCATCCCATCTATGGACCACAGGGTGAAGGTCGTCACCACCCTTATAAGCGGGAAGATGACATGATGGATATATACAGGCGTCAGAAAGCCAAAGAGGAGCAACAGAATCGAGAGGAAAGACAGGTGGAGGAGAAGACAAAAGAGAAAAAAGAAAAAGTGGCAAAACAGGAAAAGATGCCAGAGGAGAGAACGAAAAGACAAGAAGAGTACAAAGAGAAAAATGATAAAAGAAATGTAAAGAATGAGCAACATGAAAAGCCCCAACAGTCCACGCACGCGGACAAGCCAGCAAAGCAGAAGCGAGAAAAGACACCAGAGCCAGAGAAGTATGCCAAAGTAGAGCAGTAGACACAACTAAATATAGACATAGAAATTACTCATCAACCTACGCCTCAAGAATAACTGGGTCAGAGCTGATTGAGAAAGTCTTTGAAAGCGTGCAACGCGTGTCTAATTTAACGCCATATAGTTCTTTATTTGCTTAGGGTAAACTATTTGTAGCTTTGATTTTAAGTTGCTTAATGCTTTCTGTTTAGAGATTCAAACTCTTTCACAACATAACTAATTCTTTCACAGCTTCACTAACATTTTCCTGCTTGAAAAATTTGCATATACTATGATATACAGTAGTAATTTTATCCTAGGGTGCGTTAAGTAGATTCCTAAACGATTACATTAGGTCATCTTTGATCACCAAACGTCTTCAAAACTAAATTTACGTTTGTATATCATAAAATATGTGCTGTATAAAATTACTAAAATACAATGCATTTGTGTAGTCATATATGGCCAGTTTGCCCACCATTAGGGTGGACGGGACCGGGGTGGGGGGTCAGAGGCTTTGCGCGCCACCTCTAAGGGTGATCGCCGAAAGCTTTTCCCTAGTGTCACTAGTGTTATCTCGGGTATCTCTATATGTAATGTATCTAATATATACTCATGTAGTACGCTTTCATAAACTATTTCATTTGTACATTAGTATGTATTATAATATGCTTCTTGGTCTTAATTTATGTACAAACCATACTATTGTAAGCTGAGTATATTCCATAGGATTAAATGGGTTTGTAATTATATTTTAACTTATTATAAGAATGAGTAAATTAAAGTAATTTTAATATACTCTTACAGTCGTATGTTAGTTTTTTGGTATATATGTCTACTTGTTAGTATGTTCCCGTGGAATAAGTTTAAAAACCATTGACCCATGTGATTGATGCTGTACTTTTCTTGCAGCCCTACCAGAGAACGCAAGGCGTTCGACAAAAATGCTGTGGTGGGACCAAATGTCCCATCCTACAACAAAAACTATGATAAGTTCCAAGTTAAACAGTCCCCTATGGACGTCCACGAATACAAAATGCCGGACAACAACAAATGGCAGAATTCCTACGAAAAGATGCAGAAAAGTAGCCATCAAGATTTCAAGCCTATTTATGGACCACAAAATGACAAGTAAGGTTCCATGTCTTGCATTGTTTCTTATGTAGTAGTTCTTCATAAATAAGATTTCATGAAATATTAAGATAAAGATTTTCATTACATAACCGTAAAAACATAGTTCGCTGTGTTTAGCAACTATAAAATTGTACAGTCAAACTTTTCAAGTTATATATTATGTAGTGCAAAATTGGTAAATTTATTATAACCCATTAAAAAAAGTTATATTGACAAGATGCAATTAACATTTATATTACATGCGTTTTTTAAAATTAAATGATAGTAATTCAGTTTGCAATACATAGACTACATAATTTTGTACAACACGTCATCATAGATAATGTTTAAGCATTACTTTGTATTGGCATTGCTTTATGCCAAGTTGTTTGTTACCCAACTTTACCCGTAATTTTGTAAGCATCTGTCGTTGAATTAGAATTTTGCGGGTAAATACAGAATACAATTTTCGAGCGAAGATATTTTAAACAGTAAGAATCAAAGTACGTGTATGTTTATTTCTCACTTAAATGGAATCTCGAGGTTTTAAAGCGTGTCTTACTTTCATTCTGAAAATAACTTTATTTTCATAAAGCATAAACGGCATCTTCTACTATTTAATTCACTTAAAATCGTCTTCGAAACATAGCATTTTTTTTACCGTATTTAAAAAAAATATGTGTAAAGTATTTGAACACTTAAGATGCCAGTAAAATTGATTCTTTCCTTGTATAAGGGCGTACAAGAATGACATGCTCGACAACTACAGAGAATACAAGGAGAAAGAGAAGAAAGAAAAAGAACCGATAGAAAGGAAAGAAAAGCTACAGAAGGAAAACAAAGAAACACCTAAGGAGAGACAAAAAACACCAGAGAGAGTTACAAAGGAAGAAAAGAAGCCCAAAGAGGAAAAAATGAAGGAAGAAAAGCCACGAAAAGAGGAGGAAAAGCCTCGAAAGGAGGACAAACAACCAGAGAAGCAAAGAAAGGAGGAAAAACCACGTAAAGAGGAAAAAGCACCAAAACAAGAGAATCAGCAGAAGGTGAAAAAAGAAAAACGCGAAGCCTCTCCTGTGTACAGAGAACCAAGAGAGTAAGTCTGTGTTTTCATGTCAATAATACTTTGTCAATGTTTCCTTGTGTCTCAATATGTTGAAGCGCATTTCTAGACAGTTAACGTTTTTATTTAAACAAGACCAAGTGTTTCAGTATCAATAATAATATTATAAACGCTGTGATTAATTTCATACCAAGCTAAGCAATGCGCAATCACATAAAATGTGCGGCACAAATAACACGGTTTAAGTGCATGGAATTGGAACACACGGGATTTGCGACAATTGACTACACGTCTCAATAAATTCACTTATCTGCTTGTTGACGTAACCCTTTGCTTGAACAGTGGGCACATTCTTATCAACTAAACTTGATATGCACTTATACGCTCCCCCAGACTTATTTCATTCTTCACTAATGGATACTAGTTATGTAGCGTTATTACACTTTTAAAGGCGTTAATAAAACCATGTTAGTTATATAATATTGTTAACCCAACAGGAGGAAACCCTTCGATAAGGATGCTATCGTGTATCCCAATGTGCCATCATACAACAAGAATTACGACAAGTACCAAATCAAGGAGCCGCCCATGAGCGTTCCGGAGTACAAAGTCGATGGCAACAAATGGCAAAACGCCTACGGTAAAATGCAGACAACAAGCCATCCGGACTTCTACCCTATCTACGGTCCACAGAAAGAGAACAAGTAAGTCTCATTTTAAATACTTTATATAGTAAAATTTCCATCACAATATACGTCCACAGAAAGATAAAAAGATTTAATTTGATCCTATCGTGTGATCCACATAGACATTTCTTCTTCTTTCCTAGGTATTGTACAAGACGTACGTTTGATTCCTTCTCCATAAATCATTTGTCTAAACTTTTGTCTAAAGTTAAAGCAAAGTCGACAGCTTGTTTAATTCATATGTTCTAATGGTAGAAATGGAATGGGGGCGGGGGCCGTTCTATTCTATTGGACAAGGAAAGCAATTTTTATAATCACATTAAAAGGCAGAATGTGAGCTGAATGATTAATATTCCTAAAAATACTTCTACACTCGACGACGAGTTTGGAGATTCTAATATAAGGCAGTTTCAAACAAATATTTTAAGCTACTTTACGTTGATCTATCAAATAACCATTCAGTTATTTTAAAATAAACATTACTAAGTATCTAGAGCTTTATATCTGTTAAAATAAATTAAGCTTACTTTTCTAGATGCCTGATGTTTATAAAAGATTTTTTTTTAAAATTGCTTAACGTCCCCATTATTTTCATTATGTTTTATTTTAAATTTCATTAAGTTATGTAAATAAATATGTGGAAAAAACCAAGAATACCAAACAAGTCAACATTATATATATTTTTAAAAATATGCTTGTGAATTTAATGATAGGGATAGGCACTTTTTACTACTGAGTACTGCAAAGAAAATTAAAATGCTATTAGCATGTTAAATGTTTACGTGATGATAAGCATAGAAGGGCTTGGATTTGTTGAGTGGGGGAAACAAAAGACACCGCTTAAAGTTAAAGATGATTTTATTTTTTAAACAACTTCTTATAATATTTATTTTATATTCTATAGAAGGAAATCATGATAATGATTTGATGGGAAGGGATGAATCTCAACTAATCATGTCTTTGTGTTTTGTTCAGGAGACAGCCAGATATGATGGAGATCTACAGAGAAAATAAAGAGAAAGAGAAAAAAGAAAAACAACCGAAGGAAGAGAAGAAGAAAGAACCCCTGAAAAAAGAACCAGAAAGGTGACATTTTCTATAGATTTAATAACCGATCAGGTGTAACACTGATGTTTATTTTATTATGATAATTGGTGGGTAATTTTTTTCTCCAAATTTTAACAATATAGGACGAGTGATGAAATTAAAACAAACGAGATGATCTCAGAAATAAACAAGGAATCTTGGATTTCTGACACCATGGGCGTAGGCAAGGAGGGGCATTTGTCCCCCCCCCCCCTGCATTTTAGAAAAATGTCATAAATTTAGTACAATAAAAACTGAACTAAATTCCTTACAAGTTTATTACATTGAAGACAGCGTACACATATCAAACATAAAAAAGAATTTTATCTGCTAATATTACTGATTACGTTACTGATTATTCTAAATAAATTTTCTGTCACATTTAAAGCAAAAAATACGCAAGATTTTAAATTTATGTGTACATCTAGTTTCACATAGCAAAGGAACATTCTGATTTTGCTTTCTTTGCTGATTACTTTATCCAAAAAACACTATAATTGACTTAATTGTTTCTAATGTGTTTCGTATCGCATTCACATTATTTAAATCGTTCACGACAAGATTTAGTAAGTATATGTGAGATGCAATGTATTTTTTCGAATATTTTGCTTAGACTCCCCCTTCTTTACATCCCATTGTAGAATATCCGCCGTGTCCTTAACCAACAAGCTTTGTCATATCTAATCCAAATTCTAATGACTTTGTCATGATGGTGTTGGCTAAACCTTCAGATGTTCGATCGACAATTGAAATATATCCCATGAATTTTTCTAAGACCATTATTTTCCCATTTTCTTCAAATCTAACACAAAGTGACATCTACTCAATGCTTGAAATGTCATTTGTCTCGTCGGCTAGTATAGAAAATGCACCTGAATTATTTCATTTATGAACAATGTCTTCACGCAAGAGAGACCCACACATTTGTGTCATGTGTTTTGCATGTGGATCTTAGTTGAAATCTTTATAATTTGAGCATGGTTTGATGACAAATGCCAGCTGAACTCCTCGAATTACTTTTTGCGGAAACAAAACGCAATATTTTCAAAAGGCAAATTTGCGAGTATAAAAGCCACGGTGAATGGTTTGATAACCATGCATATCTAAAAACTAAAAACTCTGTTCCCTCACTGTCAGCTATAAACTCATACATTTTATCAGTGGTCCTACAATCACGAATCAGCTGCAATTTCAACTCATTTGAAAGGTCGTGTGTCCAGACATACCTTCCAATATCCAATTTAGGAGATGAATAAGTGTAGGCGACACTCAAATTAGAAACAGTTGTCTCAGTTGTGTCTGGCTGTTGACTTGTACTGTTGTCCTCAATGCCAATGATAAGTCAGATGCTGCAGACGCTCCAAAATCTTCTCATAACGGCATTTCGGAATCCCGCGATTGCACCTTTTTTTTTAGCCAGATAACCATCTTTGGTAATCCTGCAGTTTTTACACGTATATTACTTCACAGCAAAATTTAATTTTCTCGTGAGAACTTAAGTTTTTAATTTATAATATGCATTAATATATGTTGTGTTTGAGCTATTACAGCGCTATTTTGTGAGTTTTATTAATGTCTAAGACTTTTTTCGGCCCTTATGTTTTACTAACAAAAATTTAATTGAAAATTAAAACTGTATGGCATTGTCAGTTAAATTAAAAATATGTGATGTGTTTGCCCCTCCCCTCTCTGGAAAAATTCCTAGCGACGCCCATTTCTGACATGTTTACTGATAACTTCATCGCTAATATAAGTCACTCTTCCTTCACCGACCTCCGCCAGATCAGCTCAATCCGTCACTACCTAACAGCTAGTGCAACGAGTACTCTAGTATCTGCTCTTATTCTCTCTCGTCTTCATAATTGTAATTATCTTCCTTTAAGTTCGCCAAAATTATACATTAAAAAGCTAAAAATAGGTCAAAATTCAACTGCCAGGCTAGCTTTTTAAGGCAAAAAAACACGATTATATTACTTCATTGGCTCCATGTAATAGCACGCATTGATTACAAATTTTCGTTTTCTGTCACAGCTTCTTTTCTAACTCATGCCTTTTCTATCTTACTGAACTTCTCTCTATCTACTCACCCAGTCGTCAGTTACGCTCTTTAGCAGACACACGTATTTCCTCTGGTTCGAAGACACGCACTACGTATTTTGCGAAAAGTCTTTCTCTTTTTGTTCCCCAAACAATGGAATTCTCTACCATTACACATTCGCAGTATTTCTAAAACTAAGGCATTTAAGAATGCACTAAAAACCGCATCTCTTTAAACTTTACTTTTAAAATTAATTAAACAACAGTCAAACATTTCTTGAAATGAGAAACGTAGCCTTTGTGCACCATCTTGTCATTACATGTTGTAGTTAGGATATGAATTTTTTCCCGGTGTACTGCACTATATAAAATAATATAAATTATAAAACATCATTATTATTATCATTAAACAGAGATGAACAGAATAAAATCAAACTAACTAGTAAAAATATCATGAAAAAGAAGTAGTATGCTTTCGTAAACAAAGACAAAAATTGTAAACGAAAGTTAACGTTATCACTTACTAGAGCTTATGATAAGATTAAGGGAGTATAGAAATCGAAGTAGAAAGTGAAGCTTGTGTCATGGTTATTTATGTAGATGTGAATATAAAGTTGAATTTATGTGTAAAATTGTCAAGGTAAACTATGTTTTGTCTATTTATATTCTGTAGAGTTTAAAGAAAGTAGTGTTATTACTGTGCCTCGGGGCATTGTAGCCTAATGTTTTAAAGAAACTTGCATTACGCTCTCAGAGAAAAAGATTCACCAAAGGTAAAGAAAGAAGAGAAACAGAAAGAACAGCCAAAGAAGGAGGAGAAACAGAAAGAACAGCCAAAGAAAGAGGAGAAGCCGAAAGAACAGCCAAAGAAAGAGGAGAAGCCGAAAGAACAACCCAAAAAAGACGAAAAGCCAAAGAAAGAAGAAGTAATAAAGGAGCAGCCAAAAAAAGAAGAAAAACCAAAGAAAGAAGAAAAGCGTGTAGAGTCGCCAAGAAAAGAAGAGACTCCCAGAAGAGAACCTCACAGGGAAGAAAGAGAAGAGCGGTATTATGGCCACCCAGATCAGGAGAGACCCGTAAAGAAAGAAGAGCAAAAACAGCCTGTACAAAGAGAGCTGTACCAATCCAACCTTAAGAAACAAGCACAGGAGCCAAAGAAAGAAGAGAAAAGGCCAACTCCACGAGAGGATAAGGTTGAAAGAGTCGAGGAGAAACACAAGCCTAAAGAAGAAAAGTATCGCGAGGAGAAGAAAGAAGAGAAACCGAAACCCAAGGAAGAGAAAAAGGAAGAAAAGCCAAAACCTACTCCAAGAGAAGAGAAAAAAGAAGAAAAGCCGAAACCTAAAGAAGAGAAAAAGGAAGAAAAGCCAAAACCTACTCCAAGAGAGGAGAAAAAAGAGGAAAAGCCTAAACCTAAAGAAGAGAAAAAGGAAGAACAATTGAAACCAAAGGAAGAGAAAAAAGATCCTTATGATTACAGGAGAAGAGAGGAAAAAGAGAATAAACCGCCACCGCCACGTAAGGAACCAGAGAAAAAAAACAAAGTGGAAGATGACTTTTACAAGCCTAGACCTTCAGAAAAGCCCAGCAAAGCTCAGAAAAATGATAAAAGTATTGTTCGTGATGGCTACAGCCCAGAGAGAGAGAACAAACCAAAGCCTAAAGCAAAGGTAGGTTCACATTTTTACTATAATACTAAGTACTTTTATCTTAAAATTTACTTGCATTGTTCTAATGTCTTTTGGAAGATTGGTGTTAGTTGGTATTCTTCCTTCATGTCTTATTTACGGTCTTATACTTAACCCTTCTTGGTCGTAAACCATGTAAATATGCGTTTCATTTGGCCTTTGAGATTACAAACTAAAACGGTAGTTAAAATGCTGTAAAACGGAAACTGAAATGAGTTGTTGTTTTTTTTGTTTTTTTTTAATATTCAAGGTACAGCCGACCCCAAGAGTAGAGGAGAAAAAGAAGCCCTACAAGCCAGTAACAGTAGATCGATACCAAGACAAACCAAGTGTGAGGAAGCGATACTACAACAACGCGGGTAAGTAGATTATCTCGTAGGGATACGATTATCATAGGTGGAATAAACGTTTCGAATTTAATAGAAGGAACTGATGTGCCTTTGCGGAATTATCAAATGGGTTCATTTTAAAAAAATCCCGAACCACTACTAAACCTACAAAAAAATTTTTTTTTCAAACATGCTTTCCTTCGGTGATTGTTCTCTCCATCTTCAGCAGTTAACATTAGTCTAAGATCATTGAACTTAATCAGGAATAATATCTTAATACAGTATATGATTGTTTGCTTATTTTCTGTGCGCAAACTCATGTTAATAATATTGATGGATAAAATAAGTGTTTAAGTTTATGTGTACCAATACATGGATCATGACTAAGGAGCAAAACCATGTATTACAAGACAGAGTACACAAATGCAGTTCGGACGGTGTAAATTCCATGCCTATTGAGTCTTTGTACAAGTGCTACCTAATAGAGTACAGAATATGCATAATGTAATTATTTTGATACTGCCTGCCAAGGGGATAAAGGTACTGGGCAGGCTATAGTATTTTCAATTTTGACGTCAAATAACCCCATCTCCCAATCATCGTAATTCTTAACTAAACTCGACACAGGACACACAAGGAATATAGGAATGATCGAGCTTGATATCATTTGTAAGCTAACCAATTTCTCGTTTGCTATAGATTTAAAAGTTCGCACGACAATCGAAATAGTGAAAAATTGAACAAGTATACCAAAATGCAAAGGGAGATGATTGTAGTGTTGTCATAACAAAGGTTGCAGTGCAAAATGTTCTGACGAATCAAACAGGTGCTGATAGATTTCTGAATGGCACCAAATTTAGATCTTTGTGCGTGATACATTAAGTGAACGATGGCATAAATTTGAATATGTTTAAAAAGTAGAAAGAAGGACGGACGGCTGGGAGAAATGATCAAGGAACAGGGAAAGTAAACTTACAGAGTCGGAGTCGTAATAAAGTGATATCTTTACATACACATACCTCCGTTAAAAAGAAACGTTACGGGATATAATTAAATAAATTCAATGCAGTTTGGCATTGTCGGTTATTTTCATACAAATATACAGCGATACCTCAAGATATGAAATCAATCAGTTCCGCGGTGGCTTTCATATCTACCTTTCCGTTCAAACGGCACTAAAATTTTTGAAAATATCAAGAAAAACTATATAAAAACAAATTAGGAGGATTCTTCAATACTTAAAAATAATAATTATAGTATTTAAAATATAGATCAGATAAATAATTTTAAAAAAACAATGAAAGCAGAGAAAATAAAAGAAAAATTAATTTATACAATTTGAACCTTTACCTTTCAAGTAAGGCGAGGTGACGAAGTGTCGGAGAAGGTAATAGGGGAGGAGAACGGATGACATAAAACAGTTTGCATTACGTAAGAAACACTTCACGTTAAGAAAATAATACGTTATTTAAACTTTACACGAATCTAGTATATACAGATGAAAGTTAGTTAGTTTGTTTGTTACCAATATAATTCCACACGGTTCGACCTAGGGTGCTGAAATTTTGCATGGGACCCTAATTTGACCCGGGAAAGGCCATAGGCTATGTTTCAACCTCAGGTGACCACTCCTATGGTAATGGGCCCCCTTATTTTGCTTTTTTCCTTCTATGAGCTATATAACAACTGAAAATCGCTAATTCTCCTATTTCGCGTGTAGGTGAATGCATGCAGCTTTGGGTAGTTGATAAGTACACTTCCGTTGGGGCTGGGAGCCAAAATACTTTTGTCGTAAACATAAAAAGCTTTTTTTACCTTAAGAATTTAAATAAATATAGACACGTATCTCTATCACGACCTAGATTGAAATCTTCAGACCGTATCAGATATGCTCATCTTGCATCCATTTTTCACGAAGGCCCGTAATGTCATTTTAGTACACATTTGATTTGACACGACCTTGACAAATATTGACAAACAAGTATACACATCATTATCCAGACTGAAATCAATTGGTGTTTTAAATTGGTGTGAAACGGGTTTTAAACGCTTACTAAAACTCTAAATTCCGCAGCAGGGCGCGGCTATTTCACTAAGGTGACCAGCCCTAGGGTATGTTGCTTTTTTGCTTTTATGAGCTATATAAAAATTAATTTAAGAGTTAGCTACCGTGTAAAATAATTATCTATGACCGAACTTGGTATATAATTAATACGAGCGAGCCTTCATTAAAACACTGCACTGCAGAGCACTGAACTCATAATGTCCATTTCTTCAGGGTGGGGGCACCAAATTTCTTTTTTCGGGTAATGTTTAAGATTTTATCCCCAATTAATTTTATAAGATCTTGAGAAAAAAAGACAAGACGGTTTAAGTTAATATATTTAGTATATTTACAATGATCCAGATGGAAATCAAATCAAATGGGTTATGGATTGGTGTTTACGTGTTCTCAAAGCCAACTGAAATCCTAATTTACCGCTGTAAAGCGCGGGTAACTATCTAGTTAATTTTAAATAAACACATTTAGTTTAACTCTTCACTAAACATACGTAACATAACACTTAAACTTGTGTGAATTTTTTTTATTTCCAGAAATTTTTTAAACATTAATTTCTTTGCCTCGCTTCCATCAAAATCTTCCAGCTTCTTCTTAACCAAGAGCACCCTCATCTTCTGTGCGTCGTTAGCAGCTATTCATTTATTTGACGTCATGGCCATAAAAATACGCTTTTCCAAAAATATCACGAAAATATTCACGAATTTAGGACACCAACATCATGCCAACTACACAGTAAAGAAAGCAGAACTGTTGGACCAATAGTGTTGGTGGTGCGTCGAATGATATCACGTTATTTGCAGTGTGGACTTTTGCATATTTTTCATATCTTGGACTTTTCGTATCTTGAAACTTAACAGTCTTTAATTGGCCTTTCGTATCTTGAAGCATTCGTATTTCGAAGCACCACTGTTAATTTAATTGATTCGAAGGATGCTATTGTTAGTGACGGTAAATTATTTAGGCTAATTTCAATTATTTTTTTTCAAAATTGTTCTGATTGTTAGTGTTAGCATTTTGGAAATAAAAAATATTTGTTACATTGCCCTGTTACGTTAATGTGGTATGAGAAATGACGCCGCGTTAGTTCAGCAGAATAATGACTGCGGAGTAGTTGGGGAGGGGGGCTGCCGAGGTGGCAGAAAACCATACTTCGCCTATTAGTGAGGAGCATTTTTTAAAAGGTCAATAACATTTTAAAATCTACTTCATTTGAAAGCCAATTGTCGTGTAGGCCCTAATTCTGTGGGATACTGGGTTCATTAAATCTGATTGGTAATACGAGCACCAATGGTATCAAAATTTTGAGCACGTTATGCCCCTTACCTTCAAACCAATTTTTTTTCTTCTCGAAATCTATTGAAACAGAAGGCATTGTAAATCAATAAACAAGTTAATAATAACTAATTATTCAAATGAAGATGTTCATTTTTAAAAAAGACTTTGCATTTGAGCGGGATTAAAAACAGTAAATAAATTAAAATTTCTTAAAACGTTTAACGCAAGAAAACTATATGTATCTTCATGAGATTCCACTCAGGGCTCAGGACATGCACGAATTTCAGAAGACAGGGGACCTTTCGGCAGATATGTATTTTTTAATGAGCATTTTTTCATGCTACAAAATTACACATTGGAGTTACAATGATATTAAAGTAAAAGTAAAGGAAATTTAATAAGAAAACAATTTGTGTTTCATCGCAGCGAGATTTCGTTAATATTAATAATTAAACTTTATAAAGGGGGCTCTGACATAATATATTTGTAGGCTATTTTTTCAATATTCTATTTTTATTTTTTGATGATGCAGAGGGATAGATCCACAAAGTACAAACATTTTTAAAAATGAACAGCTTTTACGTAAAACCCCAGTGTTGTTTTTTTCGTGTGTGACAGCTAGACAATTCTCTCACCTCGGCTGCACTGACCCCCACAATGCTACCTATTGTCCGAAATTTGCTCTGAAATCAAGAAGAGTTGCGTCACTGCTAGAGGATTAAGAGCACCTTGGTTTATAGTTTAAAACAGCTAAGGATAAATTAAACAAGGATTGTTTTGCCTAGCTTTGCATTCGTAACCAGTCCCTCGAGTTAGTTCATGCATTTGTACAGCTTTCGTTGCTATGTCCATACAGGTTACAACTAAAACCTCCCCCCCCCTAACTCCTCTTCCTCTCCATCTTAACGAATCAATTCCCACAGTGAGAACTAAACCAACAACTATAGCTCGATTTTCAAATATTCTGATCATTGAGCAACGGTTGTCTCCCATGCTCCTTAGCTCCCGTTTGTCTTGACGACGGTCGCCGTTATGTCAACTCCGCCTTACACTAACTGATTGGACATTTAGGGATATTGGGTCCTCTACCCAACTTGGGGTTATGGTTAGCCTAGAGCTGTGAATAGGTATACACATCGCGGCACACGTCCTATATCTGTGGTGGTCTTGGGGAATAATTAAACTAGTGACATTAGGTCTTCTTCCTCTACACAAGTCATAAGACCTGCTAGTATTAAACATAAGAGTAAGAGCATGAGTTTTATGTTCCTAGTCGTGGTCCCAGATATATACTTTTCTATAACTTTTGTGAGCCAAAGATTGGCAAGCTATTATTAGCTTATATGTTTATGGCCCATACGGCGATATAGGAAAGGGGGGGGGGTGTACCCCCTCCTGGTGGCAATTTTAACAATTATTTATGGATAAGTTTTATTTTCTGCGAGTGAAAATGGCCGACAACAAAAACGGTTCACCTCATTTACTTTATTTAACTTAGGAAAGTAAGAGTGAGTTAACTTGGAGTGCTGGGACGTGCATTTAGAGATAAATAAAATCACTGGTAGCCTCGTCAATAGTTACTTTGTTGTTATGGTCATGGGTGTTTTATTTTTAACAACCGTTTGCACAAAAGTATCGAATTATTTCCAAATGTGTTGTGTAAATAATGGCGGATCGGAAATCATTTGATTAGCTTTGCTGGAGGCTTCTCAAAAAGTAATTCGTTATCCCTAAGTGAATTCTGTTATGCATGGCAGGGTTGGAGGGTTACACATAACTGATTACGTTAGCGTCACAGATATTTCAAAATGTTAGTTATGTTCTTTAAAAAAATTATAAGGAGATAGCTGACAGATTCAATAATTCCACAATTGGCTTCAAGTTAATTTCAGTAAGGTTGCTATGTTGTAAACACTCTCATTATGTTTATTATTATTATTATTATTATTGTAAGAACTGCAGATTCCTCAAATATTGTGAAATTATGCCCAGTGGCGTGCTATTTAATGGGATGGGGAGGCAGTCCATATTCGAAAGTCCCCCCCCCCGGCTCCCGAAATTAGTGTCATGTGGAGCCCCCAACAGAGTTTAAACCCCCTGGGCCCACCAACCCTTACAAATTCCAATCTACGCCACTGATTATGCCAGTGAGAAGGTATTAGGATGCGGGGAAGTTAAGCTAGTGAAGGAGAGCATAACTTTTGGGGAACGTTATAATTGTGGAAGCAATTTTATCGATTTTATTATGAAAAGATTCAAATCACTTGCGAAAAATTACACCAAGACATTGAAAAAGAATTAACCTCAATGTCTGACATGCACCGATATTATTGATACTGTTCTGTGGTTATTAAACGAAAATATTCAGTTGTTTTTGAAAGCAAATATTAAGCTGCGTGGCAACATCCGTAGCAACAACGCCTCTTGTAGTGAGAATTCCTCTGAGCCTAGAATGGAGCATAAAATAGGACACGGCACGCAAGTCACTGCCGTTAAGCTTGTTGGAAGTCTGCACTCAAGTATATTGATAGAAAATGTGAGGCGGGGCTTATGAAAATAACTGGTCTAAAAATAATAATAAATTTAAAAAAAAAAAAAACATTTTGATAACCGAAATGTAAACATGAAGCCCGCGAAAACGTTTGTGACGTACAGTTAAAAGTGAAGGAAGGCGTATTATGTAATGCAGTGAGGGTGGGTTGTGTCGAGGATAATTGTGTCATGGAGTTAGGGAGATTGTGTCATGGAGTGAGGTAGATTGTGTCATGGAGTGAGGTAGATGGTGTCATGGAATGAGGTAGATTGTGTCATGGAGTGAGGGGAATTGTGTCATGGAATGAGGTAGATTGTGTCGTAGAGTTAGGGAGATTGTGTCATGAAGTGAGGTAGATTGTGTCATGGAGTGAGGTAGATTGTGTCATGGAGTGAGGTAGATTGTGTCATGGAGTGAGGTAGATTGTGTCATGGAGTGAGATAGATTGTGTCATGGAGTTAGGGAGATTGTGTCATGGAGTGAGGGGGGTGTGTCATGGAATGATGTGGCTTGTGTCATGGAATGAGGGGCATTGTGTCATGGAGTTAGGGAGATTGTGTCATGGAGTGAGGTAGATTGTGTCATGGAGTGAGGTAGATTGTGTCATGGAGTGAGGTAGATTGTGTCATGGAGTGAGATAGATTGTGTCATGGAGTTAGGGAGATTGTGTCATGGAATGAGGTATATTGTGTCATGGAATGAGGTATATTGTGTCATGGAGTGAGGGAGATTGTGTCATAGAGTTAGGGAGATTGTTTCATGGAGTGAGGTAGATTGTGTCATGGCGTGAGATAGATTGTGTCATGGAGTTAGGGAGATTGTGTCATGGCGTGAGACAGATTGTGTCATGGAATGAGGTATATTGTGTCATGGAGTGAAGGAGATTGTGTGATAGAGTTAGGGAGATTGTTTCATGGAGTGAGGTAGATTGTGTCATGGAGTGAGGGGGATTGTGTCATGGAGGGGGATTGTGTCGATGGGTAGCGCGCTCGACTGCTGTACCGATGGTCACGAGTTCGAATCCACACGAAGGTGAGGATTCGTTCCCGGGGCCTGGGGAGTCCCCGAGTCACCCAGCTCTGAATGGGTACCTAACTAGACAATAGTTAGGCGGCTGGGGTAATGCGTGGAACCCCTATAGCCGTGGCCTGTGACCGCTGCATCACTTGCCAACAGATCATCTCTCATGGTCTGTGGACGCAATTATCTTCTGCATAGAAGGAGCGTCTGTATACCTAAGATGTAAGATATAATGAGGGGGATTGTGTCATGGAGTGAGGGGTGTGTGTCATGGAATGATGTGGCTTGTGTCATGGAATGAGGGGCATTGTGTCATGGAGTTAGGGAGATTGTGTCATGGAGTGAGATAGATTGTGTCATGGAGAGAGGTAGTTTGTGTCATGGAGTGAGGGGGATTGTGTCATGGAGTGAGGCAGATTGTTCCATAGAATGAGGGGGATTATATTGATAGGAGAGAGGTGGGTAAGTATCATTTCTAACAGTTTTCCATGGCTCAGTGAGCTGCATTTCCTTGCTTATTTTTAAGTAAGGACCGCTAAGGAGGTCAATGAAAAAACTTTTGATGAATCCAAGATCTATTGTGATCTATGCAAGGTTCTTAAATTTAATTCATATTGGAATTTATTGTCAACCACTCAAGTGGGTTATTTGCGTGAAGCTCGTACATGTTCGCTAGCGGAAAACATTTGAGCACAGCTAATGCAATCACGAAATCTAACAATCAGTTTCAAGGTATCGACTGCTAAAATACGTCCCCATCAGATAGACAAGCACACAGCTACAACAACAAATACATATCCACAATATATATATAAACCACATATGTGGTTGCTTTAGTTTTGATAGATGGGTGTTCGTAAATATTATGTAAAAAGAGGATTTGAGCATTTATAATTACAAAATACTTTGTGTACATTTCAGGAAGTTTAATATTTCGTATTTATCAAACAAAGAAAAAAGAGTGGACGCCCTTCAACCCCTGGTATTTTCAGATAACTTAACATATTGCTGTTCAGAGATAACGGCGGAAGCTCATTTCACATTATTTGTCTAGTTGAGATATTATTGAACGTAAATGATGCATCACTACATGAATATGATAAAGACCGGACTGTTAAGCAGTGGCGTAACTATGGGAGGGGAAGGGGGACAAAACTCGAAAGTCCCCCGGCCCCCACTTGAGGTGGGCCCAAATTAATGTCCACATTTTTTTACAATAAATATTACGCTACCACTTGTATGTGGGTCCCCCAAAGAGGTTAAGCCCCTGGGCCCCCAACCCCTACAAATTCCTAGCTACGCCATTGTGGTAATGGTGTTAGGCAAAAACACAACGAGCTCACCAACACACAGACATTTAATTCATTACTCAACAGACAGACTGACATTGATTGTTTTATTTGATATTTTCTTTTTTCTTATATATATTCTACACTCCTATTATTTGCTCCACTTGTGCACTTCCACGCTCCTAGAGTACACGTCCACGCTCTTATAGAGCTCCACACACAAATTCACACACGAAGCACATATTAAAACAATTTTAGGTTTAAAAAATTTCTCTCTTTCTCTCCCTCTCGCAGTGTCACTTTCAAGGCACAAATCGTTCCGTTTGAGTGTCAACACATTGCATTGAAAACGTATTGCTTGGGTTAAGAGGGGCAATTCAATAATATTTCAGCGGCTGGAAAGGGGGGAAGAATACTGATACAAAACGAAGAACTGAACATTTGTTGAGACGGTGGGCAGTTTAAATTGGGATATCGAATTTTTTACTCTGGTATGTCGTTTCAACTCTACTGAATCCACTGTTTTCTGTGTCACGGAGTGAGATCGAGAAATAGAAGGCTCCGTATTATACACTTTGTAAAGAAAATGTTTGTAACCTCAGCTCATTGAGGTCTTTCAATACAATAGGCTAAAAAGAAAAAAAGAATATTTCACGCTATTGCATTGATTTTCAAAAAATGTATTTAACAAGTCAATTTCTACAAATCATATGTAATGCAGAAATCACTTAAGTCATTTTAAACTATTTTACTTATTAAATTAATGCTTGTTATAACATACCAATCAATTTTATCTACTGCAATCAAGACTTTTTATACACAGATCAAATGTGCGACGGATCTTAAGTATCGGTCTTACGAATAAATTATTTTATGCTTATCTCAAACACCCTAATCCACCCTTCCTCAAACACGCATAGTACAACTTTAAAAAAAAACCATGTCAGTCCAAACAGAAGAAGAAAAAACGTCTGGAAAGATTTCACTGACAAAACTAAGGTTTAACTTTTAATTGTTATCCTAAAATCCCACCAAACTCAATGTTGCCTGCAAGCGAAAGACTTATTCAAATTTGATACATTTTTTTCTGTTTATTTTTTAGAATTATTTATTATTTCAGTCGTCACCATAATTGGGAAGGGCGTATTAACCTTTGCATACATTTAAATAATCATTCTATGATGGATAAGTACGGTCTCTTTGATGTCGAAAAATACAAAATTCCCTATTTTGTTTATGACTTGTTGACAGTGGTGCATTTAGACATGACAGACTTCCCATAGGTTTTTAAAGTGACAGACCAGTTACAACGGTAAACTGAAATGTTACAGGAAGAGGAAATCCCATTTCGACTTTACAGGCTTCCCCTGGGTTTATAAAGTGATAGACCATTTGCGCCACAAGCCAAAACAGTACACGTACAAGTATAGAGATTCTCAAGAAAAAAAACGGAGTTTGTCTAGTATGGATGTCAGCACTGAAATCGCCACTATGGCCTTCCGTGTATTACTTTTAGAGATCTTGTGTATCCACATACCACCTTGTCCTTAGTGCCATAGCTTTTATGTCTTGGCCTATCTCTCTTTTGTGTACGGGCTGAAAGGATCAAGGGAGTGTGTCACTCACGGGTTGAATGGATCAAGGGAGTGTGCCAATAGCGGGGTGAAAGTGTGAATATCGCGGTGTCTATGGAAGCACTTGGCCCCAGCTCTGAACGATATCACCTGTGTATCAAACTAGTTGGAGAAAAGCTACCACGATAAGCTATGGTTATATCATCGAATCTCGTCGTAAGATAAGAATATCAGTTAGAGTTAAGCAGCACACTTATTGAAAAGCGGAATATGGTTTGTAGATTTTAGATCACTTTGTCTGTGTACGCACATTGTTCTTCGCTTGGCACTGCCAGCACCTTTCTCAAGTTTTTGTTCGTTGATATCAGTGCATCTTGGCAACAGTGGTTGGTGTTGCTGTTATACGAAGCACGCACAAGAAAGGGCTGGACGTTTTGGTGTGCAGACTATTTCTCGATGGCCACATCTTTGGCGATGTGTAGAGTGTAACTTTTTTGTGGTCTATCCATGGAAACTGGAGAAGAACGCCGAGACACTGACTACTATGGCAGGGACAGGCCAGAAGGTCATAAACCGGAACACGCTTTAAACACTGGCCGGCGTGTCGAAGCCAACGGTCACGACGAGCATAAAACCAAACGCCAGAATGATCACGATACAGACAACAACCAACGCCACAACAAGCCAAACAATAAGGTCAAGGACAAAGAAGAGCTGAAGGATAAAAAAGTGACCAGTGTCCGACGGAAATATTATGACGGGACAGGTAAACGATTAGGCCCATACATGTATTTAATTTAACATTGCACAAAAGAACATTGTGGATGATCACCTTCACTGATTCCAGGGTTTCATTTACACAATCTCACTATGAAGTTACTAACTATCATTCCGATGTTAGCATAAGGATAAACTATTTCAAATATGTATTGTCTATTGTAACAGTGGATGTTTTAAGTTCTAGCCTCGTGACTGCCCTGGTCAGACAAGAAATCGGTGCCCCTTGCCCTTACGCATCTTTTTTTTTTTTTTTGTCACATTATTGCCGTCAGATTAAGTTCTTTATATACTGGAATTGGCAAGGGGTCCTGGGGTTTGGCGGATCTGTACAGGTGCACATGCATAAGCACCCCCCTTTTGATACTTCGAATGACTTTGACTTTTAACTATTTATACTGTTGAACTATTTCTAGTTGATTATAGTTATAGTTTGGTGAATACATTTGATACATGTTGAAGTTCAAGTTAATTTTTAAAAAAAATTCCCAAACAGAATTCTTATAGTATTATATATATTTAGTTCATTAGAGTTTATTTATGTCATGCACTACTCACTATAGCCCACCGTAAATACATGCAAATTAATATTAATTAATTGATTGGTGACGTCATGTCAATAAAGGTGTATGCTAAGTCACAGTAACAAAGCGTTTAAATCAGTCCTGTCGCTGTTGAGTCATGTTAACATACTGTTGTTTATTATGCGATACAGCTGAGTCCGTTGAGCTCCTCTTAATTTGAATCAAGTCGACATACATAATAGTTGTGTATGCTTCCCTCAGAACTAGATGACGTCTTACAAGACAAGATAGCCACACAGCTTAGAGAAAATGGGATCGCAGAGACCAAAGTCGTCCCTCTCTCAGCAAAGATCACACAGGCTGTCCGGGATGACATTATGGACCCCAATGCTTCATCCTCACCCCAGGTGACAGCCAACCTAACTGAGGCGATACATAAGCACCTTGACCCTATTCTGTACAACAGACCAAACCAAACTGATCTTAGCAATGCCCAGAGGCCAGCTGATGCTTCACATCTTTCAAACTTGGTTCTTCTCAGAATTGGTGAGTAAAACTTATTTGTAATTAGAAATGGTGAGTTGGTGTTTAGAAATGGGGTATGTACTTAGAAATTATCAGTTCAAATTAAAGCTAACTCATAAATTTTTTTACCTTAGACAAGAAAATAGTTGGAGCGGTACTTGGGGAACTGTAAGTGGAAAGGATGGTTTAGAGCAAAGTGTTTGTTTTAATAGTTTATTTTGAAGAGATAATAGGCTTTGTGTGTTGTACTTGACTTTCTGCAAGAGGCTCAATTCTGGTCTACATTAACGAATTAAATAGTAAAATTAATAAATCAAATGATCAAAACTGTATGTAATAAGTCTCATAATTTTATAAGTGGACAGTGCTCAAACAATAAAATGCATTCCGGATAGTGTTAAGGTGTTTAATGTATTTATATTACAGTGTGTAATAGAAAGTTGTAAGAGATTTTGCTTTTTAAAATTAAAAGGTCGATTAATAACAATAACTTCCCTAAACAGGTCAAGTTCATGAAGAGATAGAATTGTGTAAACTAAGTGTTGATGACCCACTCAAATCTACTCGCAAAAACAGGCTTGGGGGTGGTGTGACTCCCAGAGATGAACCACCTGACAGGTAATAACGCTCATCTCTGTAGACCACCTTGATTTGAAGGCAAACGTGTTCCTCTCTATCTCTTTTGTCTTGACCAAGAAAACAAATATTTTGTCTGAAATTCTTATTTTTGTCAAGGTCTATGGTGATGGCAATCAAAGATGGCATTGAAAAACAGAAAACAGACAAAGAGATTCTCCAGGAGAAATTGAGACAGGCCCAGAGAGAGAACAATGATGTGGAAGATGACAAGGATAAGAAGGAGAAACGTTTGCAGGTAAATTAGACCCCTTTATTGATGTTAGCAGGAAAATTAGAGCAATTAAACATTGCTTTTAGACCTAACTAGAGTACCACAAAATCCTAGAGCTAATAAAGTGAACAAAAAAATTACAATGCATTAATTTAGGCTCAATATTAATGGTAATATTGTGCTAAAGATTAAGTTAGATATTTTATTGATTGCACATTAAATAAGTGAAGATTTGCTGAAGTTATGAAGATGAATTAATTAATTGTAAAAAATACAAGTTTAACCTAATTAATTTATCTTCAAAATTCTATGGCATGACAGTCTCAGGTATGCTGGCCTCAATGTTAGTTATTTCTTTGACTATTTCTATCACAATTTTATCACACAACAGTCTCAGTTATGCTGTCATAAATTTTAATTATTTCTTTCATTACCTTTCATTACAATGTTATAAATAAGCAGTCACATTTATATTGTCTATTACTTTCTGTCACATTTCTATGACACAACAGTCTCATTTATGCTGTCTTAAATTTTAGTTATTTCTTTCATTACCTTTCATTACAATGTTATAAATAAGCAGTCACATTTATATTGTCTATTACTTTCTGTCACATTTCCATGATACAGCAGCTGTCTATCTTTTTTATTTCTTTGATTACTTTCTGTCACATTGCTATTGCACAACAGTCTCAGATATGCTGTCTTTAATGTTAGTTATTTCTTTAATTAATTTCTGTCACATTTCTTTGGCACAGCAATGTCAGTTACACTGTCTTTAATTTTAATGTTTGTTATTTCTTTAATTACTTTCTGTCACATTTCTATGGCACAACAGTTTAAGTTATAGTGGCTTCAATGTTATTTATTCCTGGTTACCTCTATCTTTATATCTATGGTACACCAGAGTCAAGATAGGCTAACTATAATGTTAGATTTTTTAAAGTGTTTAATTGCACTGTTCACTAGACTCAAAAGATATTTGTACACTGTCGCTAGCAACTTTGCAATCTCATAGTTGAGATAACAATGCTAATGTTTAAGATTGTGTTAGGGGGTTAGTCTTGAAGTTGTGATAACAGTGAAAATGTGCTAGTAATCATAACTAAGTAAATATTATTTTGATTAACAATGGCATTCTGTTAGTGAAAATCCTTAGATAGTGATAAGAGAGTAGTCTCATAGTTGTGATAAAAATGATAATTTTAAAATTAAAGCAGTATTAGCTTTAATATGTCAATCTTATGGTTGTGAGGGGGTATTTATACAGCAGTAATAAAAATTGTTACAATGATTTCTTTAATATAATATGATAGTAAAACTAAAATTCAGATTATAATTTTTATTTGATTTGAATTAAGTTAGTACAGTACAATCTAAACGTTTGAAAAAAATTAGCTTGAAACTCTTTAAGAATAATTTAATTTTCTTCATTGTTGTAGATTTTTATAGTTCTTCATTTGATCTTCATGATTTAACTTCTTTGCTGAAAATGTCCTTTCAACAATCTTAGGTATCTCTCTAAGCCCTCTTAATTGGGAATTAAATTTTAAAATTTAGTGACTTTATATTATACATCAAAGAAAACTTACAAATTGCTTTGTCTGATTTATACATGTTAAAAATATTAATTGTGTTTTAGACGGCTAATAAAATAAGCATACAATAGGTAACTGATAAAATGGAATCATTTAGATAAAAAAGTTAAGAACAAATCAACTTTAGATCTATTGGCTTAATTATATTTCTCTTCTAATTTTATTTGCCCGTAGTTTTCATAAGGCTGTCAAATACACATATCTAGAATGTTAGTTATTGGAACTGGCTATGTCTCTTTCAACTATTTTAACATGGCTTCCTATGTGATGATCATTTATTAACTAAAAATACCAATTCCTTATTAGTTTCATTTTGGAAAACTATTTGTTGTTAAATAGGTGGTGGAGGGAGGTTGGGAATTCTTATAGCCTTGACTTTGATCTGCATCTGTCCTGCACAAACTCACTTTTCATAGTCAACCATTTTCTTAGTAATTATTATACTCTTTTGAAGTGTTATTATTTTAAAAAATATTCTGTTCCTATTTTGTGTGTGTGGTTTGGGGTGAGGGGGGGAGGCTTCTGGAGTACTATTAATTACTACTGATAATCTAGTTTTTAAATTTTAAAACTTATCCCCAAAAAACCATTTTTTAAAGGATCTTGATGCTGAAAACTGGCAGCTAAAGAGAGATCTACAGGAAGCTGAGAATGACAAACAAAGTCTTATCTCAAAAGTCAGAGAACAGCAGGGTGACTATGACCGGCTGGACAAAAGTTATCAAGAAGCCAGGCAGGAAAATATGAAACTGAAGAGAAGGGTAAGATAAATGTTACAAGCTAAACTAGTCATAAACATTTACAACAGGAGACAATACATTAGGTCAAATGTTAGTTGAGATTTAACACACCTGTCTCCATTGGGCAGGTTGATCAAACTACTCAAGTTGTATGAATGTGGCAGAACTATTATATGGTGCATTAAATCTAAACTATATTTTAAGTTTCTCTATGTATTATTTAAATACAGTTTATTTGTACATGATAATCAATTTCGCCGCTATCTAGACAGAAAACATTTCATGGTCATGTGTTTGTTATTACTATCAAAGCCCCCCCCACCCTCAAACCAATAACTTAAGCTCACTCAATCACTTCATTGATAACACATAAAGTAATAAAATATTATTGTCATTCAACAGCTAGAAGACAGGGAAAATGAAAACCAACTCATGTCTAATGACCTGGCCAAACTCCAATCTGAAAATGCCAGACTTCAGGTGCTGGTGGATCAGAAACATAAAGAAATCCTTCACCTCCGTGACCCAGATAAGGACATGGTCCATCAGATCAGGATTTTATCGGATGAGGTCACACTGCTGAGGACTCAGACAAGGAGACTCAACGAGGAGAAGGTCAGTTGGATATTTCATTACAATAACTTTTGTCTGACAATGACAGCTATGTTAGACTAGCGTTAACAGAGAAAATGGCTTTACAGCTGATGAAAGTATTCGGACATGGAATGGGTTGACTGAAAAAACAAGGAAAACCAACTCACTAGCAACATTAAAAAACTCTATAAAAATTGTAAGACCACCAAGGATAAGGGCAGCAATTTTCTGTATAGTCGAGCCTGTAAATATAAGATAAGAATTATTGATTGACCCAAATCTGTTGAATCCTGTCTATTTAAAGTAGTCAACATGTCAATGACATGTCAATATCAATCATATCACTTGTTGCAGGGTTTGCTGAAATCTAGAAACCAGAAAATGGAATCAACAATTGATGAATCCTACAAGCAAAAGAACAAGCTGGCGAGTGAGAAAGATGAGTTGTGGCGTGAAAACCAAGAGGTGGGTACCAAGCTGTTGTGTTATATTCTCTTCATGCAAGCACTCCATTCAATAAGGATAGGTATTTGCAATACTCACTGGTCTTTAAAAATAATGTTAAAAACCTATTGGATCTGGAGCCTGCCATTTCTGGCTTTTTAAAAATCCCTTACGTTAATATATATTAACTTCACCGCGTTGTCTGTCTGTAATGGTCGCATGGTCAGGCGGCAAAACAAAAGTAAATAAACAACCTGTAAAAACAAAGTTTTTGACTATAAATCCTTTATATATGAGACATAACTAAACGTAGGGAGGCTACGTTCAAATATCTAGAAACAACTTTTTAAAAAATCAATGAAATAATGTGATTTAAATAAAAATGTTTACCAGGAGACAACCTGTCTTTATTTCTGCCTTAAGATAAAACTACTAGGAAGCAAAAAAGAGTCCAAGGAAAGAAACCAAATATATTTTTATCATAACATCAGTTGTTATTAAAACATGGTCCCTTGTCAGAAGAGCATTAATAGGTTGTAGAATGCGCACAAACCAAACAGTCTGAAGGACTACCATAAAGCAATGAATAAAGAAGGCAGGTGGTCCTTACTACGTGACTTTAAAGGATGATGGACAGGGGTTTGAGCATTTATAAGGAAGGCCATGGATTGGTCTAGGTAGAATGATGAACAACCAGGGCCTGTCACGGACTGTAGCATAATTGATGATAATAAGGGAAAGGAGAATTTGAAAGGGCAATCATGTTTATTCCTAAAGTAGTGTTTAAAAGTTCAATAGTAATTTATACTGAATGAGAATGCTGTTACCAATGATTCATGGATATTTTGTGATAAGCAAATTAGATTTTCCAAACTTAAATGCATGCATGCTTTTTTTAGAATAAAACAAACATATTGATGTTAATTATTTACAGCTCAAACAACGATACCGGAAACTGGCTCTTGCCACTCCAAAACAACGAACTTTACCAGATATTATGGCTGGCCATAATGGCCCATCTTCTCGCTCTACATCTAGAGCAAACTCTCGGGGGAACCCTAAAAGCAGTGATGATAGGAGAATGTCTCCAGCACGAGAAGAGGATGAGGATGGATACCATTAACCTACTCAGAAGCAATAAATTTAGATTTTTTTTCTTCTTTTAAGCCTTTATTAACTGTGGCATCTGTTGACAATCTTTTAGAATTACATTTCTTCATTTGTAATTTTTTAAAATTAATGTTTGATTGATAAATTGATCCGCTTTTTCCATTTATTAAAAAAATTTTTGACAGAAAAGGATCAATTTTTATTAATATATATCTGTAAAATCTTTTTGTATAGATGAAGATTATGTAAAATGAAGCATATTTTTTTAAAAGAGCAAATTTTATTTTTAAAAGACATTTCTTGGCAGCTAATGTTTATTTTTAGTGAGTTTAAAGTCATGTATATTTTTAAAAATTCTTTTTCAAAGAGGCCAGTATATACATTATATTTCTACAAGAAATTATGTAGCAAAAGTACTAAACATTTCACGGCATTAAATTGAATTGATGTTGAAGAATGCTGTTGACATAATTGTTGAATTACACCCCTTCATTGTTCTTGGATAAAGTTTCTCTCTAAAACAATAATGAATATATTATTTGTAAATGCCTATAACTGCCTTAGTGTCCAATCCCACTATTCATATAAAGTTGTTGCAATCTTAAATGTTGCATTAAACATAATGTTAAACTTTAAATCTTATTGTAACTATAACAATTGATATCCCTTTGAGACTTCTGTGCTGGCAGAATGTTGATTTATAGGATCAAGTAATGTAAAAGAGTATTTCAATGGTTGCCTGGTGCTATGGTTTTGCACTGAAAGCAATGATGTGGTAATGTAAGTGTTTAAAAAACTTATCTCAATACAACTGTTTTATAATGGCATGTCTTCCGATGCTTAAATCTGTTACTGAGAGGTATGAAAAACACATCTATTACAGATAGATAATATAATAAACAGATGCTCAATTTTATCTGTTGGAGGAATATAATATGATTGACATGTGTTTGAATTTATTTATTACTGATAGATAATATGATAAACTGAAATTCAATTTTGTTCCATATAAAAAATATATTTATTTAAAATTAATCTTAACTATTTATTAAATAAAAAATATGTTTAAAATAAAAATATTTTCTAACTTGACAAATATTGGTAAAAATATTTTTCCAAAAGTGATCAATGTAATTTCCATTGAAAAAGCTGAGTTAAAAGCCATAGATTTCTTCAATGTTAAATGCTTACTATCTCCCAAATTAAAAACCATTCATTAGCAGAAAAATTGTTCCTTATCTAAGCAGTTAAACAGTTAAAATTAAATTTATTCATTATTATGTTGTTGTATATCTTACATTTGTTATCTGTTATTCTCAAGACTTTATTTTATTACCATTATCTTTTTTTAAATCAATGCACTTTGTTTTAGTCCTATATATATTATTTATCCAAAACTGGACATACCTCATGATTTTTCATTTGATTGCCATGTTTAAAAAAAAAAATTATAAGTATTAATGTAGAATTTCTTTTTAAAACATGTATTTTAATTATAATAATGTTTATTCTATAGAATCATTCACATTAATGAAATTATTTGTTTAGAAGGAATAATGATTTTCACTTTCTGCATCTAAGAGATTAATTTGAATTTATTATGATAAATATACTAAACTAAATCCAACATCCATTAGAACAAAAGATGTCCAAAAATATTATTTCTATTTCTACCAGTAGTTTCTAAATAAAACATATGTTGGGAAAGAGATTCTTATCAGGAAGTTGATAAGTAATAGGATTATGACGCAAAGTTGTTTTGCTGAGTGTCCTTAGCCAACAATTAACACACAATAAATGTTAACATTACGGGTTAGAATTCTCAATATAATGGTTGGGTTTCAATAATGGGATATATATTCACAAATTTCCTATATCCATTTTCACGCCTTAATTGTGCCACATTGCTGTTACCATAATATATATATATATTGGTCCAGTAAAATTTACAAATGCCGTTTTCTAGGACTCTATTTTATTTAAATTTATTATTATCACTTAAAAACTTTGTAACTATTTTACAATTAAAGGTTTTAACATTAGAATATACAGCACTTTAAAAAAAATTAACATAATGTTTTAGGTTTAAATTTTGTAAATAGATTACTTCATACCAATGCAGACCAAAGAATTCACCAATAACACTAACTTTTCATTTTTCGATTAGTGACTTCCTTTTCGTGCTTATTCTTATTGGGATTCTTTTTGTTATTTTTTTATTTTCTTTCTTAAAAGGTGGAAACTTTTCAACCATAATTAGGCCCTGCAATGAAAAATATGGCGAAAAATTGTTTCTTGTTGATGAGGCACCCTTCACTTAAACCCTGGATTTTTAAACAATTCAGGAGTACAAAACTACAAAGTGTCAGGTTTTATTCCTAATTCCCATGAGTACTGATAATGTTTATGAAAAGCTAATTTATTTGTTAATTTTCTTTACTTAGCACTTAGAGTGATGGTGAGATAATTTGTAGACCATATCTAACTAAAAAAAATCTTTATTAATGGATATTTTAAATACTTTGGAACTCATTGTCAAAATAATTTTAATATTTGTCTTTTTTTGATAATGGTAAGATATTTGAAAATGAATTATTTATTTTAAGTATCTGCTTTTAAACTAATTTTAATTAAACCATTTACTCAAACAAGCAACTCTGTGATTAGTTGTCTGGTCTAAAGTGCAAATAGAACTATAATATTTAAATTTGGCCTAAATTTCAAGAACCAATGTGATAACTACATGATCTTACCTTGTTTTATTGTTCAGCAGAAATTTTGTACTTTTGTACACTTTTGTTTGTTATGCAGTTTACTTTTAATTTTCTTTGGCTTAATACAATTTTGTTGAAGTCAAAGAAAAGTTGGTGAATATGTTCATGCAAATATGATTTTAACAACAAAGACATAAAAATGGAACAGTAACATGAATGGATAACTTGTAAAATCTTTTCTCTACCTTTTTAGATAATTCTCCTAGTCTGCAATTACTGTGATCATCAACTTATGTTTATAACAAGCTGTGATATTAAATCCATTTACTCAAAAAACACTTTGTTACCTTATTTTATCTAATGAAACTGCTTAAATAAAAAAAAAATTGAAAATTATTTTTTAGTTTATCTAGAAAGGACCTTAAAAAAACAATTTTATTCCTTCCAAGACCATAAAAATGGACAAAAATATTCCATGCCCTTGCATAGGAGACAACTGTTCCTGGCAACAATATTTCATGAAAATAAGACAAAAATTAATTATAGAAAAGTAAGTGAGGCGAAAATGACCACACATTAAGAATTCAAAACTTAATTTGTAGCAGAAGGAGTGAATAAGTTTTATTTTGGTAAATTACCAAAAGTTAGAGTTAATATGTTAGTTATGGGACTGCCAAAGTACAAGTTTTAAAAAGCTTAGCATTAGCCATTTGCATGAAGAAACAGGCTTGAGAATTAATTTGAAAAGCTTCCATATGAGATTTACAACCTGTCACAAGCTGATTTTTTCACAAAGCACTTTAATGATATTCACACAACTTAATCATGGTATGTTTTTTGTATAATTCATAACTAAGAAAGTTAATTTTTTAGATCTGTTTGAAATTTATTTTATGTCGCCATTACTTTCATCAAATTAAATTTGGATGTACATTGAATCCTGCATAACAAAACTTATCAAGTATGCAAAAAAAATACACTACTCAAGAGAGTTTGATATAAGGATCACAATTAACTGTAGTGGCAGTTTTTAAAAAATATCTTTTTTCCAACTCTTAAAAAAAGGGAACTAATTCACCATTACCAAGCAAAACAAATACAAACTTAACAGAAATGTCAAATAGTTGGCTCATTTATTAAAAAATATTTTTTTGATAAAATCATTACAGGACAAAAAAGAACAAAAACTAGAAAGAAAGAAGTACTTGTAATAACATATCACTTTGCTCAATGGCTCCTGTTCCCTTCACAAAAGCTCAAAGTGAGCAGAGGACACCATTTGCACACTCAGGCTTTTTTTAAAGCTTTATTTTTTTTCCCAAGATTTCCAAACTGTAATGAATGCTATAGTTGTTTATTATGTCACTTGTCATTTTGCAAGTCTTGTTTTATTAAGCTTTATATCCATTATGTCATTTGTTTGATATGAGGGGTTTACATTACATGGATACCAAAATTAAGAGAAACAACTGATGAACTATTTATTAGGAAATCTGGCTTAGGATTTTAAGATGGACTGAGACATTAAAATAAAAAGGATGGAGTGGGTTAAACAATCATTGTTAGCTTCCTCTTTGATAAAGCAGTAAATGAACATTTAAGGACTTATGCTGATTTCAATTGACTTATACAGTGATTCTTGTTAAATAATTATACTTACCCATTACGGTTAGATTTTTAAACGACTTCTGTGTCATATGGTAATGCTCATTAACTGCTGCCATTTTTTTCTCTATATCCACCATTTGGGAAAACATTTTCTCTGTGGAGCTTTCTTGTGAGTGAAGTTTTGCTTCTAGCTCCTTTATTACCTTTTCTTGATGATAGTTGGTAATCTGTGTGGCATAAAGATCATTGGGGGGGGGGAGATTAAATATTGATAATTTAACACAATATAAAACTATTTAATTGTCATTTATGTTCCACTCTAGATAGGGCTGTGGAAATTACCTATTAATTTCTCGATTAATGGGTAAAATATTTTATCGATTAAAATTATTGTTCAATCAATAAACTAGTGATTAAAATTATAGAAAAAGTTTGTTTTTTTAAAATTGCGATTTATTAATAAATAAGTCATTTTGATTAATTAACAATAATTTGGTTCTTTTTTACGTATAAACTTCTCCATTTCAAAGTAGCTGTCTCGGGTGTAAACTTTAAAATAACATGTTTTATAAGGAAGATTACATTTTAAAAAACATTGTTTTTAACTAATTAACAATAACAAAATTTAAATTCATTGACATTATATTGAACTACTTATATTTAAATATATCTCTTAACAATATTATATTTTTAAAAATTAAATACTTAAGTTATGGGCATTTTAAAAAATTCCCTAAAAGGGCTCAAAATGTGAAGGAAAACTTCATAGCTAAAAAAGTGATTATGAGGCCTTAGAAAAAAATTCATAACTTTTGAACCACTTGGGGTAAAAAGATGATCTCTATGTTTTTGTTAATCACCAAACAATGTTTATACAGCTGTATTACTTTAATATTTTAAAATTAATATGAAATTTTCATCCCAATTCCTAAGCTTTAATGATTAATACGTTATTTAACTTATTTGTTTTATTGCTAACTATTTTTAAAAAATAAGACAATAAAACAAAAAAGTCAATTGCCTGTTTTTATTACTTTCAGTTTCATGATGTCATACATATATTTTTTTAACTTAAACATAATTATCGATTAATTAATCTGTAATTTTTTAAAAGTAAATTAATAATTTTAATTTAATCGATAACAGCCCTAATTCTAGATTCAAGGCAAAAAATTATTTGCAATATTTCTATCAGTTATACATATAGAGATACAAATTTCAAATTTTTAGTGCATTTTAACTTATTTTTGTAAAGAATATTCAAAATATTTCACTTTTAAAAATAAATAAGGTTAGAAATTGCATAGCAGTTGCCAATAATTAGGAATTGGTATGTCATGTGTTTGCTGGTAAAGATAAGGATTTATGTTCTATGAGAAGGGTGAAGATAACAAATGATCTCTTGTATTATCAAGGATGACATCTCCAGTAAAAATAAAGATATTGTTTGCTCCCTTGCAAGAATGAATATATTAGAAGTTTAGGAAGCAAGCATTAGAAAAGGATGTGTCATCCAATAAGAATGATCATATCTAGTAATCTGCTTTTAAGATCATGTGTTTTATTCTTAAAAGATATCTTGTTTTATATAGTAAAATTGAGAATATCATGCAATTTCTGGCTCATAACAACTAGAACCTACTTAAGTAGCTAGTCATTATTTCCAAGTGAAATCAGAGACTTAAACAATCTTCAAAAGAAACAATTGAGGAAACAACACTTGACACAGTTGTATACACCTACCTAATAAATCATTGATAAATTGGTACAAATTTTAAAAATCAGCAAGATTCTTTACTGGAAAATATTCAGCACTGACAAGAGAAACACCATTAGTTTAATAACTAAACCTAGAAATGCTAAAGGATGAAAGAGCTAAGTAGTAATAATTCACAAGGCAATCAATTCTTACTTGGAAATACAACACAATTATCTACAACAACACTCAGACAGTAATAGGGATATAAAACCTTTGTTTCACATGCAAGAACTAACACATACAAATTATCCTTATTCTCACCTAGAATTCAGGGGTGGAATGGGTTTCCCAAAAAGTCAGGAAAACCAACACACTAGCAACATTTAAAAGTCCAATAAAAATCCAAGACTAAAAATTAAACCATAGATAAGAATACAGTGCAATAATCTTCTGTATTGGAGCATCTGTAACATTTATGATCAAGATTTAAGATCAAGACATTTCTTTCTGCAATCAAACTTCCAGTTCCTGATACCTTTGCTCAGGTAGCTTTTGAGACCACTGATGAATGCTCTTCAGAGATACATAAAAAAACAAACACCCAAAATATGTGGGAGCCAGAATGATCACAACATTGATATTTAAAAGACAAAGAATTATATCTTCACTTCTCCATAGATGCGCACCTTAAATTTCTGTAATTCTTCTTTACTTTTCTCATCAACGTAATCTCTACATTCAAGCTTAACAGCAGCTTGTTTCTGTGTAATTGAGAGATAAAAAAAAGTATAATTTAATAGACAATTAACAACAAAAGTAAAAGATACATATTAAGGTACACTAGTCACTGACTCACATTCATTTGTTTAAGTGAAAGAAATATAAATCTTCTTGGATCGACGGATATTTATTTCCAAAGTCTGAAATTCATTGACCTGTCTAAATACAGACACATCCATAACAGGGTCAGCCTTAGGAAATTGGAGGCCCTAGGCAAAGTGAATTTTGTGGCCCTAAATGTAATAGAAAAATAAAAAATTAATATGGAAAGATTTTTGTGCATGGCCCCCACTAATGATAAGATTAATTGGACGCCCTAGGTGGCTGCCCTGTCCATAAATAGTCTTGTCACAATCACACATTCAGCTGCATTATTTACAGCATTCAGCTATATTTTTATAAATAATCATAGCTCTGAGAAGTGACAGATTCACCTAATTATTTGTATGAGAACTATCAAATTTTACTAACCTGATCTATCTCAAGCCTCCTGATGTTATCTTCGTACTGATGTTTAATATCAATCATTGCTCTTTCAGAAGCCTCCTCTTTAACCTGAAATCTTTGCTGTTCACTAAGCTGATTGAATAATTAAAACCACTTGCTCAATTGTCAGCACGATTAGAGATTTATTGAATTTGTGAATTCTTGAATCTTTTGAATTACTTTACAAGACATGTGTGATTTTAAATAAAGTTTTATAAGTATTCTGTTTACAAAAATTTGCTAAGATATCTAATATAATTTTACTAACCAGAGACCTTTGAAGAATATGATTTTGTGTGACCAGATCCTGAATTTTGGCCTCATTGTCAGCATCACATTTCTTGCGCATCTTCAGCTCTTCAACTAGCTCAACAAGCTTATGGCGCAGTCTGAACATATCAGTTTTGACAATTTTTAGCTTTTCATGGAAAAAAAAATAAAAAGCAATCATTATAACATTGTGTGTTTCTTTAATCCTAACAAAGTGAGTTTTTGTCAAGGTATTAGGATCTCTGAGAGCCTTATATATGGAAAAGATTAGTTGTGATAAATAAGAACAAGGTTACAGAATAGATTGTGAAGTGATACAATAAACAAGTTCAATTTTCTTAAGAGCTAGTAGTGCAGGAGAAGAGAGATGAAGTACTCTGTGCCAATGATTAATATATATAAAAGTTATTTGACTAAACTTTTAAGCATAACTCAAAGAACCTGGATTATTAGTGTTTGTGTTTGCAATGAGGACACCACTGATTAATAAGGTATGTGAAAAAAATTAAATAGGCCACTACTACTTAATTATTGGAAAAAACATTACTTTAGTCTTATCATTGTGCACTGTAATTGAGTAATACCTTTAATAATGACTATACAAAGAAATTCTTAACAGAAATATCAAAGTCAAATTTTATTGTACCAAGATGCTTTTAATTGACTAGTAATCAATTGTGTAATCACTGCTATAGTATCAAGGATCATACGTGTAGAATTCAGTCCCCTGCATGAAATGCATGTATGTAATATCCATAGTCTGTCTCTGAGTGGTGCTCACTACACTTTTAAAATTTATTATCCTGAACTTGAAATATTAAAATGTTTTTTAAAATGTATTTCTCCTCCTATAAAATTTACATTATCTTCAAGTAAAAATGTTTCCTCATATTACAACAAGGTTAAAAGTATTTTGAATATAAACATCAAGTTAAAAATGATTCACAATATTTTCCTGAGATTAAAATGTTTTGTTAGAAGTTATATAAAAATGAGAAACTGGTCAGGGCAGGGCAATATTCTACAATACTATATTTTATTATACTATGTATGATATAGAATGTCTTAGATAATTTAAATATAATTTTAATACTTGGTGTAGTTATCTGTACTGACGAAGGAATTAGATGCAAGGTTTACCTTTGTATAAGTTAATTAATAAAGTTTATTAAAGCTTTCCTTTACTGTTTGATTACACAATTTTTATGTGCATTTTATATAATAGTAATATATTTTAAAAATTGAATACTTACATTGGCTGACGCTGAAAGTGTTTTCTCACTTAAGTCCATCTTGTCTCTAACACTCTTTATAATGGTAGGGCTATTATTAAAATATTAAACTAGATGAAGACTTAGATTACTTAGAATAAGTACTTATTAGACTTATACTTACTTAATTGTAATGAGAAATAACTATTTTCTTGCAAATAAATGCTTGCAATTATTATTTAAAAGTAATATAGTTATTCAAAAGTCTCCTAAAAAGTATAAAATCAATGCAGTGACTTATTATCAAAAAGACTTCATTTTAAATCCCTTTTGAAAAACCACAAATTCTTTTTTTCATAATATATGTATTCTATATTCAGTAAAAATATCCAGTCACAGACTTAGTCTCTATGAATTATTCTTCATTCCTGTCCTAATTAAAAGAATCCATATTTCTTTTTAAAACAATTAATTAATAAAACATAAAAATTATTTACATTGGAATCACAAATGACTGACACTCAGACACTATTTACACTGTAGACCTATACATCATACCTATCTGTTTGACTTTTAAAACTATAAGGATAAGCTTTATGTCAAAAATGAGTGTTTTGAAAGACACTATATTTTAGCATAAAACTAAAAAAATCCCCATTACTATTATATAAATTATAAAGACTATAATTATAATAACTAGTGATGTTATGCTATTTATTTATTATTAATAATAATTGGTAAAAATAAAAGGCTATTTGAATTTTGATTTGGTTGTCATTAAAAAAATTCTAATTTGGTTTTATTTTATTTCTTAAAATTTATTTAATATGTTTCTTAGGATAATAATAATAACTATTAATAATCCCCTTTCCATTCCATGACTGGACTATGGGGCAAGAGAAGTAGCATTCACAAGTTTTATTTTGCTACCACAAACTAGCAAGGGATTGTGTGGCTAGCACAATGCCCCAGGGTCTCTGCCAGCACCAAAAATAGAACCTGTGACTCTCTTTTTCCTCGGTTTGACAGTCCAGCGTGCTATGGCTGGATGCTGGATCATCACTCGTTAGATTTACAATTATAGACAAAGAATGGAAAGCTTATAACACAAATTGTTATAATAAGTGATTCAGTGATAGGAATGCATAATATAAAATATAATTATGAGTTCCAGAATGATAAATACAATTTTCTCTTGCCCATTTTCTTTAAAATAAGTATATCTTATATGTTACAGACATATTTAAAACTCAAAGATCACTCATTAGGAAATTATTTTTTTTACCTTAATTATTGTATTTTTTTCATAAAGCATGGTATATTACATAGTTATTACTTTGAGTTTGACTTAAAATAAACGTTTATTTATTTGAAGATAATATTTTCTGCAATAATTGTTATTTAATGTAACACTGCTACTTTAACTTTAGTTGTTTTTTTTTTTAAAGTTAAATTCAGAAAATGCTTTTGACTCTTACCAATAATAGGAATGAATGAATAATATAATAATAATGTGGAAATTGAAAGCTACTGGCACTGGACACTGCTAATTTCAACAATAACAATGACAATAGGCTTGGGTAAAGTACAAAAGCAAAAGGTAGTACACTACTAGTAGTAGTACTCATCAGTAAGCAAGCTCAAAACAGTCAAAGTCAAAATAGATCTGGGCCTAGTCTGGTTAGCCTGAACTGAAACTGTCTGAAAATATCAATTGATAATTAATAATAGATTATTTAGATTATTAGTATTATTAGACCTACATTTAATAAATACTGTCACTGTAGATCTTTTCGCTGGGAACAGTAAAGAAATAAAAGCCAATAGATCAATAGAAGAACTACAGTTACAGGTGATCACTGACATAATTGCAGACGGATCAGATGCATGGCATATGAAATGGAAATCAGCTCAATCTGAATAATTTGGGATTTAATTTTGAATTCGAATATTCACCATATAGTCCATTGCCATTGACTTTGACGCCATTGACCATGATCAGTTACTGAGTCCAGTTCATTGTCAATTTATTTGTCATCAAAAATTGGTCATTTGGTCTTGTAGCTCTTTTATTTATTTATTTTTTGTAAGTTCTAATTAATCTATTTTTTCTTTGGTGAACGGCTCTATTTAGAAGATGCATATTTTCTATATTAATTATTAGGATATCAAATAAAAATAATAATTAGCTATCTAAATTATCTTTAACTAACAAAGCAGATTACGGACATCACCTAACTTTGTGTCGTCTGAAACTTTTAATCCATTGAACTACAAATAGTTTTTGTTACGGCCCTTTGCTTGTTAAAAAAAAGTATAACTTTAATCTAGTATCTTTCGGCTTACCAAACGTAACGAAACAAAATAAAATTCTTGTACTAAAATCAGAATGTAAGATGCGCCTCGTTTGTAGAGAATAGGCGTCACCATCGATGCCTGATTCTGAAAGCATCAAAATCGTCATAATCTTTTTTGTCTTCAAAGAGTTACTAATTTAAGCGACAAATTGAAAAAGGGTGGGGGGGGGGAATATACTTAAAGTTAAATAAAACAATGTCCAAAATCCACTAATTCTAGAGATAAGCTTTATTAAACTAAGGACATATGATCATGAAAACCTTTCAGGCATTTTAGTAGTGTTATGTTATACTATACGCTACCAATTTGTGGATGTTCTCATTGTCTTAAAGATTCTCTACTCTCTTGTAAAGATAATTAAATGCAACTAGCAATTAATCGTGTCACTGGAAATTATTTAATAAACCAACTTACAGTAAATTATTCAATAAATCAAATTTCTGGCATTTGTTTATCATAACATTGGCCCATCAAATCTATTTCTTTAAAATAAAAATTTTAAAATAATTAAAATTCACGCTACACAACAGCTCCTACTTCTGTTCTGATCATCATTTGAAATTAATTGGTGTGTGTCTTGCATAGAAGAAAGCCTACTATTAGTTAGTATCTTTAAGGCAGTTTTTTGGACTTCTAGGGCATGAGTTGAGTAACTTAATTTTGTGGGTCAATTCATGAGATGATCCTTGTTCGAAAGTGTTGAATAACGTAGAGCTGTTCATGAGATGGTACCTCTTTGACAGCATTTAGTAATGTTGGTTTGTGGGTATATAATTTATGAGATGATCTCTCTTTCACTATTTCATATTATATTTCAAGTAGAGTATTACCCGTCAGAAATGGTGGAAGTTTTCAAAATAAATATATTTCCGCTGATATTTAAAATAAATAAATACAAATTTAAGAAAACTTGAGCTATGTGATGTTATTCGTACGAATTTCGACGACAAAAATCAATTATGTAATATTATTTATTTTGACAAGTCGAAAAGGATATGAAAGTTTCAGTCAGAGTACTTTACATTTTAAGATAGTTTTTAGATCACAAATTCAGACGCATGATTTGTTGGCTATATTTATCTATTTAAAACTTTTTATTTATTTCAAGGTATATAGTGCTCAATAAACATCTTTATTCTAGAACTGTGCCAATATTAATGCAATTTTTTTTCATTTCTTCGGTATTTCCAGACCTATATATTTTATTGTTTTGAAATAATTTTAACCGTTATTATAATAAATCTTTGCACGTACTCTAGGCAAAGTGTATACCTACAAAGCGTAACAATAAAATTGTGTTGCATTAAAGAAAAGCTTACTTTTATTTCATTTCCTTGAGAAATAATATTTTAACATGACAAATGACATATCATGACATGAACAGTAACATATGACGTGACATGAACAGTGACATGTGACATGAGCAGTTATTAAATGTTACATTGACAGTAGTATGAAATGAAATTAATAACGAAATAATGTGGACAAAACAGTGACATGTTCTATGAGCAGTATAATGAAAAGAAACCAATAGCAAAATAATGTGACATAAAAAGTGACATTCTGTGACATGAACGGTGAGCAGAATTTCAGTGGATAATGTAATAGCAACAAGAAATACACAAATAAAAAGACATTTAATGGCAAGCTTAATAATTCTTTGGGGAAAAAATTCAATGAAACAATGTCAATGGCGGTCATCTACACACGCTGTACAATTTAAAAATCTTAACTTCTTGCGAATGCACACAGAGCAATAGTAATCTTAACCGTTATTCTATTTTTATAAGTTCATGACTGTGATTGTCTTAATTTAACATGGAATAAGTCTTACCATTTATAATACACTTTTCACACGGCCGTGTCAGTGACTCGCTACAGCTGAAAACAGACACAGACAAGTGAAAGATAATCTTTACGTCTCATAAACAGACACATTATCACAAGAGTTGGCGTGCTACAACTCCACCTAGTGTGACCACCAAATAGGTTTAATACCTGCATGACCACCAAATAGGTTTAATACCTGCATGGCCACCAAATAGGTTTAATACCTGTATGACCACCAAATAGGTTTAATACCTGCATGGCCACCAAATAGGTTTAATACCTGCATGGCCACCAAATAGGTTTAATACCTGCATGGCCACCAAATAGGTTTAATACCTGTATGGCCACCTAATAGGTTTAATACCTGCATGGCCACTAAATAGGTTTAATACCTGCATGGCCACTAAATTAGTTTATCTGCATAAATTTCAATTTATTAGGGTAAATTTATAGGAATTTATTTATCCTCACATAATATCTTTAGCCAATTGAATACTTAAGCTCCTCGGTTCCACTCTATATGTTTAATCTATTTGAACTTTATCACGGTTAAACCAAATGATGATAAACTTGAAGAACATTTTTGTCGTGATCTTGCTAAGTGGTTTTATAAGATACAATAACCATAAATAAAAACAGAAATGACTTTTTTCACAATCTTAGATCGCATTGTCATCCCCAAACATTGATGTTGATTAGGGCGTAATTCGCCCGCTATTAAAGACTCTTCACCCAAACATAAAATAAAAAGGTTCTGATGTGGGGAGCAGATACTTTTTTAAAAAGAACTTAATCGTCCACAATCAATTTAAGATTAAATTAACCAAGGTCGCAACGCTTCTGTGTCATATACACATACATCAGATTCCAGCCATCAGTTTAGTTCGTATGTCTATTTTAGCCATTCCCTAATTTAGATCAGTGGGTCAGTTTTCTATCTCATTTTATTTCAGTTATAGATATTGAATCAAGATATATTTTGTAATAAGACAAAACCCAGCAAAAAAGAATGTTAAAAAATCTTAAACGAGCCCTAAGAGTTAAAAATTGAATGAACATTTTCTTTACTAAAAATCTTATTATATATAAATAAGTGCAATCAACATAAAAACAACAGCACACGTGCTTAGAAACAATGTTATGGTCTAAAAGAGAAAGAACAAATAGGTGAACTGGATGTCCTAATATCCTATAACTTGTACTGCTGTGATTCAAGTTTTCTTGTCAAATTATAAAAATTTAAATACAATCTATTGGTCAACCATTTTTCCCTTACACCGGCAATGCAAGTGTTTCAGTTATTAAATGAGCACATAATTAAATGGACATAAAATTAAAATTAAATAATGAAGGCTCTTATAAATTAATTAGATAAACATTTAAATTTCTATATACACGGATTAGTATATTAAATTAAAAACTACAGTAAATGGATTAAAAAATTGTACTTGTAATGAAATAACCAACATATAGTACCCTGATATTGACTTATTGACGTCACACACAGACAGCCATTAAGTTCTGTAGTGCAACAAGCTAGATTTTAATATGTTACAGTTTGACCAAAGAAAAAACAACAACATGGCGGTGGACTGTTCATGGGAGAATAATTAACACGTGCTGTAAGTACCACACTCATGCCTACGATCTCCGTTCACAACATTACATAGTTATATAATGGTGCAACAAATTCTACTCCCGTCCTTTTTATGTCCCTTTACAACATTATATAGCTATGTAATGGCAGTAACAAATTCTACTCCCGTCCCAATTATGCCCCTTTACAATATTATATAGCTATGTAATGGCATAAACAAATTCTACTCCCATCCCAATTATCTCCTTTTACAACATTATATAGCTATGTAATGGCAGCAACAAATTCTACTCCCGTCCCAATTATCTCCCTTTACAACATTATATAGCTATGTAATGGGTGCCAGAAATTCTATCATCTCCCTCCACATGGTTGTATAGCTATTTAACGTTGTTTGTAGTGATTGTAATGAATTGTTAATTTTATTATTGTTTTTAAATGTGTGACGGGCGTGGGCGTAAGACGGGGGGGGGGGGGGGGGAGGCTTAGACAATCATCCATGAATGCATCCTTGTGTACGATGAAATAAGTTTTTAAAACGTTATATTCTATCTGCGTATATATCGTATATATACGGATCCTTTGTTAGCAAACTCTATGAACTTCTCAAGTGCACTCAGTGCTCATCTATACAAGCTTACTGATTGCACTCAGTACTAAAAATGAGGGCTGGACGAGGGAATTCAGTAAGCTTGTATAGATGAGTACTGATTGCACTCAGCACTAAAAATAAGAGCATTCAGTACTCATATTATTATATATATGAACTTACTGATTGCACTCAGAAATAAAAATATGGGCTGAATGACACTCTATATAAAAAAAAATATGCTTAAACATATATGCGTTCAAAAGGCACTCAGTACTTATATATACTAAATTTCCGTGTATTAAATACTCAAACTAATGGACTCAAAAGTAATTCATATACAATCTTACTGAATGAAATTATTTCACATACATGCAAGATTAACTTAGTGGGTGAAATCACTTTTCATACATACAAGTTAGTGAGTGAAATCACTTTTCATACATACAAGTTAGTGAGTGAAATCACTTCTAATACAAACAAGCTTAGTGAGCGATATCACTTCTCATACATACAAGTAAGTGGGTGAAATCACTTCTAATACAAACAAGCTTAGTGAGCGATATCACTTCTCATACATACAAGTAAGTGGGTGAAATCACTTCTCATACATACAAGTAACTTTGTAACTATTTTACAATTAAAGGTTTTAACATTAGAATATACAGCACTTTAAAAAAAATTAACATAATGTTTTAGGTTTAAATTTTGTAAATAGATTACTTCATACCAATGCAGACCAAAGAATTCACCAATAACACTAACTTTTCATTTTTCGATTAGTGACTTCCTTTTCGTGCTTATTCTTATTGGGATTCTTTTTGTTATTTTTTTATTTTCTTTCTTAAAAGGTGGAAACTTTTCAACCATAATTAGGCCCTGCAATGAAAAATATGGCGAAAAATTGTTTCTTGTTGATGAGGCACCCTTCACTTAAACCCTGGATTTTTAAACAATTCAGGAGTACAAAACTACAAAGTGTCAGGTTTTATTCCTAATTCCCATGAGTACTGATAATGTTTATGAAAAGCTAATTTATTTGTTAATTTTCTTTACTTAGCACTTAGAGTGATGGTGAGATAATTTGTAGACCATATCTAACTAAAAAAAATCTTTATTAATGGATATTTTAAATACTTTGGAACTCATTGTCAAAATAATTTTAATATTTGTCTTTTTTTGATAATGGTAAGATATTTGAAAATGAATTATTTATTTTAAGTATCTGCTTTTAAACTAATTTTAATTAAACCATTTACTCAAACAAGCAACTCTGTGATTAGTTGTCTGGTCTAAAGTGCAAATAGAACTATAATATTTAAATTTGGCCTAAATTTCANATCACTTCTCATACATACAAGTAAGTGGGTGAAATCACTTCTCATACATACAAGTAAGTGGGTGAAATCACTTTTCATACATACAAGTAAGTGGGTGAAATCACTTTTCATACATACAAGTAAGTGGGTGAAATCACTTTTCATACATAAAGGTTAGTGAGTGCAATCACTTCCCAGACATTGAAACCTTCACCCTACACACAATAGTTGGCACAACAATCGTGCTCATAGATCAGTGGTTTTACTGTGGTTGTTTAACACTTTGGCACCAAATGCTTGAGATAATTTGAGGGTTAGATTCATGATTAGGGGTAGAGGGGTTGAAGGGTTGTCCTTTGACCCGATGAACCACCAACGTTGTAGGAGGTGGGGGGGGGGTGCCAATGTCACTTTGACAAGCCTTACCTAAAACATTTAATTAAATAATAGTCAATATGCTCTTTGTACATATGATAGGTATAAACAAAACTTATTTAAATGTTTATTTAAAAAATTTAAGAAATCCACACTAAATAAAAAAAAGAAAAATTTCTCGTATAGAAGACTAGTTGTTTTTAAACTCAAAAAATATACAGATAATAATAAATGTATGGATAACAATCGCGCCTTGGGCTTGTCTCTTAATCATAACAACATCACATTTTTACTAACTGAGATAAAAAAAATATCGGATAGTTTCTCGTCATTACAAACTGACAGTTGCCGTTTTGAGCTGGACGATCTCACTGTTACTCAACGCTTGGACCGCGGCCTCTGTCTCATTGGGGCCGTCTGACGTCATAACCGGTACCGCTTTGGGCGGAGACGGAGCGTACATGGCGTCTTGTTCTTGTTTCAACATAATACTATCCAAGGAAAACGTGCGTCCAATTATGGACGGCGCATGGTCGGACATGAGGGAGTTGTTTATATGAGGCATGTGATTGGCAGCGGAGGCGTTGGCTAAGATTTGGCGCCCGGACGCTGTAAGGCTGGAGATGGGAAGTAGGGCCGGGGTGTTGACGCTCATCACCCCCGAGTTGTTGTGAGGGATGCCGGTAGAGTGACTGCCCATGTTGCTGGGATCGCTTCCCCCGCCGTTGCTATGGCCACTGTGTGTGTACAAGGACGAGTAAGATGGCAAGGACTTGAGTTCAGTCACTGAAAAACAAAAAATAGAGCCTAATAGTGTTTGAGATTAATTTAAATATTTGATTGAACCTAACTCAGAAAATATATAAAATATCAGGGTTTATTAAATTCAGAAAAAAATAAGTAGACCATTTTAAAATTAATTAATGGCTAATTCATCAAAAAGATTATTTTCCGTGTCGAATATAAATCTTGATCCTAAACCAAAATTAATTGAGAATATAATGTGAACAGATATTTTCCCAATATAATTTTCCTATGTTTCTAGTTTAACTTCATCACACTAAAAGGCCATTGTTAAAAAAAAATCTTTTGCAATAATTTCAAACTAGTAAACACTTTCTTTCAACCTTACCATGGCCGTTCTGTGACCTTGACAGGGTCAAATCGAGTAGGTCATGTGAGCGTGGGTGCTGTTGTGGGGCATACGAGCTGACGTCACTGACCCCGTGACTACCATCGTTGTCCGCCGCCGCCATCATGGACTCGTGAGAGTGTGACTGCTGGTGGTGCTGCGGTTGCTGCAGGTGGTGATGGAGGTGGTTTTGTTGCTGCATCTGAGCACCGTAATCTAAGTAAGCATTGTGCTGTTGTTGCTGTTGCTGCTGTTGCTGTTGTCGTTGCTGTTGTTGTTGCTGTCGATGTTGCTGTTGTTGGGGTAACCTCTGCTGCTGCTGTTGATCTTTAGAAGATGACTTTGACTTCCCAGATGACTTTGGTTTTCTCTTTCTTGTTTGTATCCCATCTTTCTTCATGGACAGTGGACGGTTGACCTGTGAGAGTATTGTCAGTTGATGTAATAGAAGTAAGTTTTGGAATCTAATCTTTGATAGTGCATCATGGCTGTGGCAATGTACGTTAGATTTGAAGCATACTCTTTGACAGTGTATGACGGCTGCAGTAATATAAGCAAGATTTGGACTATTATTTTGTAAATATGACGTAATATACTTAAGGTTTTAAGGCATAATTTTTTCTCACCGGGCGATAGCAAACTAAATTTAATCTTCTTGAACAATCTTCCAAATGAAAATAACTGGTTCAAATGGGAAGAGTTTGTTGAAGCAAATAAAAGTCAAGTAAATATCAATAAAGTGAATGGTTTCAAAGACACAATAAGCACACAGTCGACGTGAATTGAATGTCAGACCAAGATACAATTTGTACATGGCCGTGAATGAATGAAAATGATGTCAAAGACACAATGATCACACTACAATGACGTCAGACAGAGACACAATGATCACACTACAATGACGTCAGACAGAGACACAATGATCACACGACAATGACGTCACACAGAGACACAATGATCACACTACAATGACGTCAGACAGAGACACAACGATCACACTACCTGATGTAACTTGTAGTACAACCCACAAGCGTTACATACAGGCTCCCCCTCTCCGTTCCTCCTCCACAGGGTGGTGGTGGTAGTGTTACAGTTGGCACAGCACAGGCCCATTCGTCTCTGGCCAGACTGAAACAGAGAACAAACTTGAGGCGAGAGGTAACATCGGTCAGATTAGTGGACAGACAAAATAGACTGGATAGGATACATAACATAGAATAGATAGGACACATAACAGACTAGATAGGACACATAACATACAATAGATAGGACAGGCAACATAGACTAGATAGGATACATAACACAGACTAGATATGACACATAACATAGAATAGATAGGTCAGTCAACATAGAATAGATCGTGCACATAACATAGAATAGATACGCCATGCAGACAACATAGAATAGATACGGCACATAACATATAATAGATGGACAAGACAACATAGAATAGATAGGGCACATAACATAGAATAGATAGGCAAGGATTTAAATTTTTAAAAATAGATTAGAATGACAACATGACATAGAACAGACTTGCAAAGAAAATCATTTTTGTTTTTGCAAATAAACCCACGCATTCAGCGATGGTCGTGGGCATTAAGACAGCTAAAGGTAAGTGATGGATATAAAGTGTAGGTATTAGGACAATTATAAGTAAGTTAAGGGTATAAAGTAAAGGTATAAGGACAATTACAGGTAAGTGATGGGTATATGCATATATATTAGCAGTCATAGGTAAGTGATAGTTATAGGTATTAGCAGTCATAGGTAAGTGATGGATATAGGTAGTAACAGTCATAGGTAAGTGATAGTTATAGGTATTAGCAGTCATAGGTAAGTGATGGATATAGGTATTAACAGTCATAGGTAAGTGATGGATATAGGTATTAACAGTCATAGGTAAGTGGTGGATATAGGTGTTAACAGTCATAGGTAAGTGATAGTAATAGGTATTAGCAGTCATAGGTAAGTGATGGATATAGGTATTAGCAGTCGTATGTAAGTGATGTGTATAGGTATTGGCATTCATAGGTAAGTGATGGATATAGGTATTAACAGTCATAGGTAAGTGATAGTAATAGGTATTAGCAGTCATAGGTAAGTGATGAATATAGGTATTGACATTCATAGGTAAGTGATGGGTAGAGGTATTGGCAGTCATAGTTAAGTGATGGGTATAGGCAGTGCTTTTTTTCAGTGGGAACTCATGGGGACTGAGTTCCCATAGCTTTTTAGGCCAGATTAGTGTATATTTATATAAATAGTCGGCATTTTACTTACTGTCAGTCCTTTTTACAGTGGGGACTCACGGGAACGACGTAAATTAAAGTTTACAAATAAATAAACCAAGTGGCAAACGGTGAGAAATTGTGTAGCAGACAACACCTTAACGAAAGAGAAATCATTCGTGGATTCCGTGATTATCTTACGGAAAGAACATATTCTGAAAGAATTCTTCCTCTGATACATGCTCTTAATACAATTTCCATTTCTTCGAGCGAGTGTGAAAGGGGATTCTCACAAATGAATTTGATAATCACCCGAACGATAGCTTCGCTTATGACAAAAACAGTCTCGGCACTTTTATTCATCAGATTGGTCGGCCCCCCCCCCCCTAGACCTGCCAGCCGAATTTTTTTAAAATTTTGGCTGGCTGACATAATTTTTCGGCTGATATCCGGATTA
>MUZC01002164.1:327161-345857 GCA_002072015.1 Radix auricularia
CACGCATTTGTGACGAGGGTGAGGGGGTGATTTATGTAATATCGTGTTTTTCATGTTGAAACTTTTGGAGAAATACAACAGAGCATTCAAATTGTATTCTCTTGAACACTGCGTAAAGATTCCGTCCATAAATGACGTCACGTGCCTTTTTTTTTGGTGGAGGGGGGAGGGTAAGCGGTTTCAAGCATTTGTGAAGACGTGAGACGCAGGGGAGGGGGTGTTTAAGAAATGTGACGTCACATCGAGATGCGCTACATTAAATAAAAGTTTTACTTAAATATTTTATTGCTTACAGTTTATTTAATTACATTTTCAATGGCCTCACACGTGTTACGATATTAGAATAAGAGTGCATAATTACACTAAATACAGATTTAAATGATAAAAAAAGTAATTTGCAACATGCTAATTTTCAACTATAAAATACGGCTTTTATGGGTGGGGGGAGACAAAGCTTTGTGACGTCATATTGTAAAAAAAGAGTGGGGGGTCTAGTTTTAGTAACGAAGTGTAAGGGGGAGGGGGGTCTCGGCCAAAATCGCATGACGTCATTCATGGGCGGCCCCAAAAAACTGATCAATTAGAGCAATATAAGCAGTGAAATCGCTGTCCCGTTGTGTTAATATAACGACTGAGGCACCGGTGGGGCGAAAGAGAAACTTCTACTAATTTCACGAAACGGAAATATAAATCAGACGGATATATTTTAGCAATGTGTGAACGTTTGGTCTGAATCAAATATTTTAGAAATGTGAACGTTTGATCTGAATCAAATATTTTAGAAATGTGAACGTTTGGTCTGAATCAAATATTTTAGAAATGTGTGAATGATTGGTCTGAATCAAATATTTTAGCAATGTGTGAGCGTTTGATCTGAATCAAATATTCTAGCAATGTGTGAACGTTTGGTCTGAATCAAATATTTTAGCAATGTGTGAATGATTGGTCTGAATCAAATATTTTAGCAATGTGTGAACGTTTGGTATGATTCAAATATTAACTACTTCCAAGTAATTAAAATTTCAGAATTTCGTTTGCATTAAATTTCAGTCGAGACCCCCCCCCCCTGTACGCTTAAATACGCGAAATTCTGTTATTTGAAAACCCCCTACTTGCGCACGTAATATATAGATGGCCCCTAACAGAACGAGAACCGTTTCTTACTTTTGAAATAACATAGAGAAGCTCTCTGCACATATATGCGGGGGTTCTATTTTTTGATATATTTTTAAAAATATAACTATCATTTAAAAATAAATTATATGTTAACTTATTTAAAGTTATTTGTCCAATATGGAATGTTATATCGGATAGAAATGCTAGCTTATATGTCCGAAATGGAATGTTGTAGAGGACAGCTGTTGTCTTTTGTAAAAAAAAAAATATTTAACAAAAATTATAATTATACTTCTAAGAAGATCAAAAGCCCTCGACAGCAGGCTCGAGTTTCGTGCTCAGTTTATCAACACACCAACGCCTCGTCTGTGACGCAACGAAAGAACGTATATGTGGCAGTTGTCACACAGTCCCCAACAACCGTAATATGGCCCGCCTCTCTCGCCGCTCTCAGTGGTAGGGGGGAGGAGTTTCTGAAGGCTGGATGACGCCCCTTTCTTGCACGTCTGCCACAAATAACCCAGCCGTTCTTGAAAGGCTGACAATACTGACAGTTCCATACTTTCCTGTTTCCCTAACATCTGATGGAATCATTGATTAAATATACGGTTTAATCTTTGATCAGTTGTACATTTGTTATTGTTGTTAGGGAAATCAAATACAAATATAACTGAACGGTATTTCGATTTTCCGAACTCCGATGAACCGACGTGCCAGTAATCCGAAAACTTTATATTTATATTTTATACACACTTTCTAAATGTTTAATGACATTAATGAGCTGCGAAATGTTGGAGTGTTAGGGAGTAAGTCAGTGTGTAGTATGTCAGTTTGTTACAGTATGTCGGAGTGTTATGAGTTAATCAGGATATTATGGAATGAGATTTTTATTATACTGCGATTGATGTTATACTTTGAAACCATTCCAGAAAAGAGAAGCATATGAGAAAATATGAATCGATTAAGTTGACTAAATGCATATATATATATATATATATATGTTATGTGTCAATGTTTCTTATAGAATAGGACTGCGATAAAACCTTTAAAATATAAGATCACATTATGAAGTTGAGTCAATATTTAAGGCAAGGCAAAGGCGGCCACCTATTTTTATGCAAGAAAAGTTAACCGATACCCCCCTCCCATACTATAGGAAGTATTTTTTTAAAAACTAATTTTTAAAAAAGTTTTTACTATAATTTTAAATAAACATTTAATTTCCTTCCTACTTTTATTTTCAAAAGAAGAACAGTTGAAAATACAAACCCTCAGAGATAAATAAATATATATGTTATAAATATGTTATTAAATAGATGGATAATGTGCAAACAGAGTAATATGAGCCTGACAAGACGCCACAAACAGGGTATGTATGAGCCTGACAAGACGCCAAAAACAGGGTATCTATAAGCCTGACAAGACGTCACAAACGGAGTATGTATGAGCCTGACAAGACGTCACAAACAGGGTATTATGAGCCTGACAAGACGCCACAAACAGGGTATGTATGAGTCTGACAAGACGTCACAAACAGGGTATGTATGAGTCTGACAAGACGTCACAAACAGGGTATGTATGAGTCTGACAAGACGTCACAAACAGGGTATGTATGAGTCTGACAAGACGTCACAAAACACAGAACGTTTCTGCAAAGAGCCTTCGTCTAAGAGGAAGAGAGCATTAAGAGATTATATATCTAGCAAAGGAAAGAGTTTGTTATTAAAACAAGGAGTGTATAGGCCTGAAAGAACGTCACAGAACAACAGACGATTTGTCAAAAAGCCCTACCCCCCCCCCCCCCCCCCCATCAACCAACTAATACACACAAATATGTATGTCAAACTAATAAAATAAAACGAAAACTTATCTCCGGTGTAATCCAAAGAGCTGAGGTATGGTATAATTACAGATGGAACTAAACCTCGAAAGATAAACATCGTAACATTTTGCTATCAATGATACCCACATTGAGCAGCTTTGTTGGGGTCATTCGGATGTTTTATTGTGGTATCCGCTCTATCGGGTCCATCTCTAATTAGTTGCATGAAAAAATAGCGCGCATTTCACCCTTGACCTTTGAGGTCAACTCTCAACACGTGTTTCAAACAACTGAGACAGTATGTCGTATTGAACATAGACTAAAATTATTATACACATATGTTTTTAAAAATGAAATTATTCTCTCTTATCTTATCTTATTTCTATGAAGAAGATAATTGCGTCCACAGGCCATGACGGATAATCTTTTGGGATGCAGCGTTCACAGGCCACGGCTATGAGGGTTCCACGCATTGCCCTGCCGCCTAACTAGTGCTAGGTATCCATTGGGAGCTGGGTGACTCAGGGACGCCCTAGGCCCCGGGAACAAATCCTTGCCTTCACATGGATTCTAACCCGTGACCATCGGTACGCCGTCGAGCACGCTGCCACTCGACCACCGTGTCCCCGTGTATTACAACTTCAAGTCTACTTTGTAAAAATATTTCATCGTCCTGTTTTTTCCCCGTTGCTTTGCTTTGTTTACAATATCAGTCGGTGACCCCATGCACAGAAAACCCATTGGGATTAATGGGTTGGGAACCCGTGGATTAAATGATATTATTTGTTGAATCAATGACGAAGGAATATGTTTATAAATAAGATTGGTGGAGATATTATAATACACATATAATGCACATACACTGTACGGGTTACAGTTAGAAGGTCATGGGGATGTCTTGTATGCGTCATATGTGTCATCATGTCATATTTACATATTTCGTTTGTTCCAACCAGTCAAGAATAAATTCAACACAAAAAATTGTCAGCATATTAAAATGAACTTCAATATTTAAACAAAATCCACCCTTCCCCCCCTCACCACCCAACAATTTTTTAAAAACCATTCCGGACGCAGTGTTTTTGACAAGTGTCTCAAGAGAAGTGTCTCCGAGTGCTTGACTAGAATTGTGACGCTACGTGGTCGCATGTTTGCTGAATACTTGAGTTCAAGTCTAAACAAAACATATCTTTCAATGAGCTACACAATGCGAGAATACTGACATGCATGGATGGCACCAGACAAGGAAACCATAGGACAACTCTAGCAGTCATGAGGATATTTGGTCTAGACGACTTTTGGGTTCGGGCAAAACCAACCTTCTGTCAAACCAATCTTCTGTCAAACCAATCTTCTGTCAAACCAACCTTCTGTCAAACCAATCTTCTGTCACACCAATCTTCTGTCAAACCAACCTTCTGTCAAACCAAAATTCTGTCAAACCAATCTTCTGTCAAACCAATCTTCTGTCAAACCAACCTTCTGTCAAACCAATCTTCTGTCAAACCAATCATCTGTCAAACCAATCTTCTGTCAAACCAATCTTCTGTCAAACCAATCTTCTGTCAAACCAATCTTCAGCCGAGAAAATTCTGTAAAACGTACAATCAACACGGAGTAAAAATAACACTGCAATGTCCAGTGGTAGAGATAATAGAGTAAAATTGACACTGTCATGTCTGGGGCATCAAACGAGACTGACATGTCTGGGGCATCAAACGAGACTGTCATGTCTGGGGCATACATAGAGTATAAATGACACTGTCATGTCTGGGGCATAGATAGAGTATAAATGACACTTTTAAGTCTGGGGCATAGATGGAGTATAAATGACACTGTCATGTCTGGGGCATAGATAGAGAATAAATGACACTTTTATGTCTGTGGCATAGATAGAGTACAAATGACACTGTCATGTCTGGGGCATAGATAGAGAATAAATGACACTGTCATGTCTGGGGCATAGATAGAGTACAAATGACACTGTCATGTCTGGGGCATAGATAGGGTCTAAATGACACTGTCATGTCCGGTGACCACCAAAGATAAAGACGTGCAGTGCCTCACTACCGAGTCCGTAGGGCGAATCTTTTAACCCAGCTGTAGCCCATAAAGACATGGCACATCGCTTTATGTCTGGGGCCTCTGTGAGCAGTTTAACTCCTGGATGACGGTCATAAAGGAAACGAAACTAAGGGAACATGGGAACAAAGCCGACCTGGAACATTTGTTGGCAGAAGAAGGTGGGGTGGATATGGGGGGAGGGGGCTTATTAAACCCGTGAAAGCTCGTCAATCTTACCTGGCCTGACACATTTACAAGATGTCGGCAAACAAAGGTAATCCGACCTCAGTCCGGGGGTGGGCAGGGCTGGGGGGGCGACTTCCAGTCATGAACTTAGTTCCAGGTTTTACAACATGGGTACCACAGTACATTTCTAGTTATAGCTATGTGCACTGGTGCAACATTACATTGCTAAACATTAGTCTGTGTAATGGTACTACAGTTAAATCTCTATTCACGTATATTCACTGGTACTACAGTACTTTTCTAACCATAGCTATGTGCACTGGTGCAACATTACATTGCTAAGCATAAATCTGTGTAATGGTACTACAGTACATTATTAAAAAAAGATCAATTCACTGGTACTACAGTACATTATTACACAAAGATTTATTAACTGGTACTACAGTACATTAGTAAACAAATCTCTATTCACTGGTACTACAATACATTAGTAAAAAAAATGTGCACTCTTACTTCTAAACATATATAAAAAAAAGTTGTATGCACCCTTGCACAATACAGCGCTGTATCACGTTTAACAAGAAGTCCAATATGTATTTTGATGGTATTGTACAAACTGTATACGAGAAGTTAGTACACAATATCACATATCTAAATTGTATGTACAAAGACATCCGGCACAACAAACACAATCTCCGTAATACTCTGTTTACTTCTAACATCTTTTGCACATGCTTCATCTCCCGCATATACCATCCCCATTATATACCATCCCCATTATATACCATCCCCGTCATATACCATCCCATTATATACCATCACCATCATAAACCATCCCCATTATAAACCATCCCCACTATATACCATCCCCATCATATACCATCGCCATCATATACCAACCCAATCACAAACCATCCCCAACACATACCATCCCCATCATATACCATCCCCATCATATAACATCATCATCACACACCATCCCCATCATATACTATCCCCATCATATACCATCCCAATCTCACACCATACCCATCATATACCATCCCCATTACATACCATTCCCATCACATATCATCCCCATCATATACAACCCCATCATATACAACCCCATCATATACCATCCCCATCACTCACCATCTCCATCACATACCATCCCCAGCATATACCATCCCCATCATATATCACCCCCATCACACACCATCCCCATCATATACCATCCCCATTACTACCATATATCTCATTCATCTATCACACAATCATCATAAGTTAGAATATGAACTGTCATCAACATTTTGTTGGTAATTATTATTGTTAAACACCATAGTCTGTAAAAAAGCGAGATACAATGCTAAAAGTGTATCACAATATTTGTTTTTAAACAAATGTATGTAAAGCACACAATTATAAAACAACTGTAGTATACCAGTACACACGTATGAAATAACTGTAGTGTACCAGTACACATTATTTTCGGCAATCGCTAAATATAATTAGGTTTCAATTTTGTAGTGATTATTTAATGTTTTAATTGGTGTGGGGTGGGATTTAAAAGAAATATAGATTCCGGAGGACTCTTGTAGGCGGCCATTGTCCTGTGTGACAAAATCTTGTAACCCGTGATGTTGTGACGTCATTTATACAACACACTTTGATCTGAAGAACTTTTCCAGACTATTTACAGCAGTGACGATCTTTATGTAAAGTGTTATTAACTTCCGTGTACTGCATTATTTAGTAATGACTGTTAGTAAACAATGTGACATGTAGATTTAGTAATGACGTTAGTAAACAATGTGACATGTAGATTTAGTAATGACGTTAGTAAACAATGTGACAAGTAGATTTAGTAATGACGGTTAGTAAACAATATGACAAGTAGATTTAGTTATGACATTTAGTTTTAGTAATGACTGTTAGTAAACAATGTGACATGTAGATTTAGTAATGACGTTAGTAAACAATGTGACATGTAGATTTAGTAATGACGTTAGTAAACAATGTGACATGTAGTTTTAGTAATGACGTTAGTAAACAATGTGACATGTAGATTTAGTTATGACGTTAGTAAACAATGTGACATGTAGATTTAGTAATGACGTTAGTAAACAATATGACAAGTAGATTTAGTTATGACATTTAGTTTTAGTAATGACTGTTAGTAAACAATGTGACTTGCAGATTTAGTTATGACATTTAGATTTAGTAATGACTGTTAGTAAACAATGTGACATATAGATTTAGTTATGACATGTAGATTTAGTAATGACGGTTAGTTAACAATGTGACATGTAGATTTAGTAATGACTGTTAGCAAACAATGTGACATATAGATTTAGTTATGACATGTAGATTTAGTAATGACTGTTAGTAAACAATGTGACATTTAGTTTTAGTAATGACGTTGGTAAACAATGTGACATGTAGATTTAGTAAGGACTGTTAGTAAACAATGTGACATGTAGATTTAGTAAGGACTGTTAGTAAACAATGTGACATGTAGTTTTAGTAATGACTGTTAGTAAACAATGTGACATGTAGATTTAGTAATGACGTTGGTAAACAATGTGACATGTAGATTTAGTAAGGACTGTTAGTAAACAATGTGACATGTAGATTTAGTAATGACTGTTAGTAAACAATGTGACATATAGTTTTAGTAATGACGTTAGTAAACAATGTGACATGTAGATTTAATAATGACTGTTAGTAAACAATGTGACATGTAGTTTTAGTAATGACTGTTAGTAAACAATGTGACATGTAGATTTAGTAATGACTGTTAGTAAACAATGTGACATGTAGATTTAGTAATGACGTTAGTAAACAATGTGACATGTAGATTTAGTAATGACGTTAGTAAACAATGTGGCATGTAGATTAATGTAATTACTGTTAGTAAACAATGTGACATGTAGTTTTAGTAATGACGTTAGTAAACAATGTGACATGTAGATTTAGTAATGACGTTAGTAAACAATGTGACATGTAGTTTTAGTAATGACTGTTAGTAAACAATGTGGCATGTAGTTTTAGTAATGACGTTAGTAAACAATATGACAAGTAGATTTAGTAATGACTGTTAGTAAACAATGTGACATGTAGATTTAGTAATGACGTTAGTAAACAATGTGACATATAGATTTAGTAATGACTGTTAGTAAACAATGTGACATGTAGATTAATGTAATGACTGTTGGTAAACAATGTGACATGTTGATATACTAATGACATGTAGATTTAGTAATGACCGTTAGTAAACAATGTGACATGTAGATTTCTGGCATTTTGTGTACAAAAAGATTTAAGAGCGTGATGTTAGGAATGTTAGAAAAATGTGAATATAATATTAGAAGAAGTGACGCTTTGAATAGAATGATGTGTAAGAAGGAAGTACGACTTTATTAACAATTTAAAAAACTTGATATCCCTTATCTTAACACTAACCTTAAACTTAACCGTAACATTAACCCTAGCCCAGGACCGGGTCTTAGCAATAGCCTGGCCCTAACCGGCTTAGTATGCGTAACAGATTGCACGGGGTCCGGTTTTGGTAGGGATAAGGAATTAATAAAGGATAATAAGAGAAAATTAATATAGGCGGGGCCTATGAACGCGCGGGGCCCAATGCGGCCTGATTGGTTTCAGTGACCTAAGACCTTGCCTTCCCCTGACATTAACTCTAACCCTAAACATAACCCTAACCCAAAACCCTTCCCTAACTCTAACACATGCACAGTCTAGCTGTCAACCAAACATTTTATTTCTAAGAGACTTAAGACATTTTTTTTTTAAATCGACAAAATGACTTGTTACTTTGAATTTGCCAACAAAAAAAAGTTGATTTATATTTCCAGTTAGGGACCAATTGCCAAGCGAGCCCTTTGATCAGACTCGAGTAAACGGTTATTTCCCCCATGCCACCCCCACCCCCACCCCAAACCCCAAGACAAACACAAAATAGCAACAACTACCGCCTTCCATAGATCTAAACGATATCTAACGGTCCCTATGTTGCCATCACTTGTCACCACACCCAACTTTGACATTCATACTCAAGCCTAAAAACGTTCGGTTTTCAATGTTCGATATTTTGGCCTGAAAACGTCCAACCAGGCAACACACCGCCCCAAAGACTCGCTCAATATGCCAGTGTTTACCCGCTGAGCGGAACAAAAGATTTTTAATGCAAAGTTACTTAGCAACATTGGAATTTGCGTCCGGGACAGAATTTTTAGCTGCTTTCTTTCAGAGTTTATATTTTAATTTTTTTTATACTTAAAACAGCCATCTACACATCATTGTGTTTGTACATTTACACCATCTACACTTGCTTGTGTTTGTACATTTACACCATCTACAATTGCTTGTGTTTGTACATTTACACCATCTACACTTGCTTGTGTTTGTACATTTACACCATCTACACTTGCTTGTGTTTGTACATTTACACCGAGCTCTGTGCACACACTCGGCCCATTCATGTGCCCAACACTCTGCCCAATCCCGTGTCCAACCCTCGGCCCAAACATGTGCCCAAAAGTCTGCCCAACCATGTGCCCAAAACTCTGCCCGACCCTGTGCCCAACCCTCTGCCCAACAATGTGCCCTGTACTGTTACACAATGCCCAACCATGTGCCCTGCACTCTGCCCAATCCCGTACCCAAACCTATGCCCAAACTTGTGCCCAACAGCAGGGCCGGCTTTAGGCATAGGCAAACTAGGCAGCCACCTTGGGCCTCCGATTATTCTCATCATTAGTGTGGGCCTCGCACAAGAATCTATCCATTTTTATTTATTTATTACATTTAGGGCCACCAAAGTCACTTCGCCTAGGGCCCCTAATTTTCTAAAGCCGGCCCTGCCCAAATCTGTTCCCAACACTTCGCCCAATCATGTTCCCAACCCTCTGCCCAATCCTGCGTGTAACACTCTGCCCGACCCTGTGCCCCTATGGCGGATTCAGGGAGGGGGGCTGAGCGGGCTAAAGCCAGGGGCCCCCGACGGTTTAGGGGCCCCCAAAGTTTTTATATTTATAATAAAATATTTTTAAAATCTCTCATTTTTAGGCAAGCTCCGCTGGCCGTGTGGAGAGAGTACAAGCGCGTGATGCAACCGGTGTGGGGTTCGATTCCCAGCAGTGGAACATAAAATTTTTCTTTTCACACTCAATTGTAACATACCTCAACACTTCAAACAGTCATTTCTTCGTGTTCGTTTATTTTTTTTTTCATTATTAATATTTAGTTGCAGTCCTATATTAGCTGTTAACAATCATTTGATTTTAACGGACGCTGGCTGGATAGGGCCCCCGTTTCATTGCAGCCCAGGGCCCCATGCAGTCTTAATCCGCCCCTGCTGTGCCCAACCCTCTGCCCGACCCTGTGCGCAATCCTCTGCCCAACCATGTGCCCTACACTCTGCCCACACTCTGTCCAAACATTTTCCCAAACCTCTGCCCAACACTGTGCCCAATGCGACTGTTTGATTTAACATTGTCACTACAGCCAGTCAGTTAATTCTATTATCATCCAAAGCCCAATAGATAAGAAGTATATGTGAGTTAAGATGTTGGTGATGTCACTTTGTAACAAAGCGATGTCAGATGTATGCGAGGCAAGGTTAAGTTTGTGATGTCACTTTGTAACAAAGCGATGTCAGATGTATGCGAGGCAAGGTTAAGTTTATGATGTCACTTTGTAACAAAGCGATGTCAGATGTATGCGAGGCAAGGTTAAGTTTGTGATGTCACTTTGTAACAAAGCGATGTCAGATGTATGCGAGGCAAGGTTAAGTTTGTGATGTCACTTTTTAACAAAGCGATGTCAGATGTATGCGAGGCAAGGTTAAGTTTGTGATGTCACTTTGTAACAAAGCGATGTCAGATGTATGCGAGGCTAAGTTTGTGATGTCACTTTGTAACAAAGCGATGTCAGATGTATGCGAGGCATGGTTAAGTTTGTGCACGAAACTCAACATGGTCTGTGGCTCACCTTTCAACGTGCGACTGTCCGACATGATGGGGTAGCTCCAGGTCTGCATGTCCTGGTTCATGTATGTCCCAGTCCCCACCAGGACCCGTGACCCGTATGTGTCCAGTATCCCGGGGGGCCGAGACAGCTGACGTGAGAGGGCCGACTCTGGAGTCCGGGATAAGCCGACAGAGGCGTCCTGTACGGCGTATTCGTACTTGATCCCCTCCCCCACACCACCGCCGGGCGTGGAGTAGACCACATCGGACGACCACATGTGGGTGGAGCCGTGGGGCGCCGGGGAGTGCCCGTGGCCGTTGTAGCCGGAGGGCGTGTGCTGCTGGGAGGGCGCGAACAGTGACGGCATGGGAGGGGGGTAGGTGGCGCTGGGGTTCGGGTGGCCAGTGGTGTCCTGGTAAGAATGAGACTGGAGACCGTGGGGTCTGCTCCTGAGGGCACTCGTGCCGCTGTAGTTGATATACGCCTGGGCGGGGTTGTTCAGGGACGTGTAGCTGACGCTGTCCGTGTCGCTGTTGACGATGTACTGTGTCCCGGACATGATGCCTCGACCGGCTTCCCGGGCACCGTCCAGATGGTTGAAGAAAACCTCAACGTCCTCTTGTGGGAGGAGCAACGCGTCGCAGTTTGTTGCGTTGAGGTGAGAAGAGGGTGGGTTGGGCGGTCCCAGTGGGGCGAGGTGGGCGGAGATTGACCCTGAGTGGGCCAGTGAAGCTGAATGCGACTGTTGAGAAGGGGATGAATGAAGAGGCGTGAGGTGCGCAGAGAAAGAGCTGGTCCTCGGACCCGTTGACAGCCTCGTTTGTGGATGACTTTGAAGCTCTGAATAAGACGGGGGCGTGTCCTTTCCTTCCTGATGGGCGGGGCTCAGCTCGGTCTCTATTTGATAACGATTGTTCGAACTGATTGTCACTCTCACGGTGCTTCCACTCGTGTTTCCTGCGGCATTGATGACGTACTCTTGGCCAGCTGCACTGACGGCCACAGCCCGAGGGGGCAGGGGCCCCAGCTCGTCTTGGAACCTGTCGGTCACGTAGTTCGGGGAATCTTTTATCGAGGCTTTGTGTTCGGCTCCGATGTCATAGAAGCTCGATTCTTGTTTTAAATGGTCGGCTGCAGAATACGGGGACTTTTGCTGGGATCCCGGTGAAATGCTGTAATCACGTGATGGGGCGGGGCTTTTAGGATCGGATATTTCAGATTTGATCAGTGGACCCGAGGAGGACAGGGCTGCCCGACGGTAGTTCTGTAGTTGATGCGCTTTGACCGAAGACTGTAATGGAGGCGACAGACTGGGCGGAGCTTTGGGAGATGTCCGTGGAGTGACGGACGAAGAGGCCTGAGCTGTTCCGGAAGTGGGCGTGTTGGTCCCGGGCCGGTGTGGTGAGTTGACAGAGGGGCGGGTCTTCCAGTGCTCTGGCTGAGACATGGATGACGTCATCTATGGGCGTACTCCAACAAGTAGCAGGATTAAGAGGACGAATACCCTAGGTCGTTGGCCCTTGTGCACAATGTAATGACGCCTGGAAATAGAATTAAAATAAAATAAACAAGATTATCGTTGTGGAACAAATGACGTGTCTTTGTTCTTATGAAATTGTAGCGTCTAGCTAATATGTTTTAGTTGATTCCCCCCCCCCCCAGTTTACCCCGATTTCATGCCAGTAAATAAGAAAAGCGAAACAGTTACTGTAATGATGGAAACAATTAACAACCCCGGTTATTAGGTTAACTCCAGTTAAAATAAACCTATCTGTCATGCAATCTTCTTAACCACATAATTAGATCTGATCTGTTAATCATAGTTATCAAATCAAGAAAATCTTTTTTATTAAAACTGAAATTTATCATTCAGATATCTATGTGATCTGATGTCAGTCTATCGAGTGTCAATCTATTGAGAACCAGTCTGACTCTGTTGAAACTCGGTAGATTTACGTAGAGTTTCTTTTATTTCAATGCTAGTAGCTTTATTGTAAGTAAAGGAAATTTAAAAATGTCTATCAGATAAGTATAATGCAAGTTCTTATTCTTTCTATTTTATTCATCCCCCCCCCCCCCAATCCGGTATTACGAGTTAAAGTGTGCACGATAATTATGTCAATGTTAAACAATTTCAAATTGATTAAATAGTTTTTTCATAAAATATAAAATAAACGTTATCCAATCACTTAGTTTTTTTCTCTGCATAATGTCAATCATCCAATCAAAAACTTTCTTATTCCAGTCGAGGTAACCCGTCCAATCAAATAATAGCTTACTCCAATTAACATCAGCAATCAAAGTAACAAAATTTCTGACTCCAATCAACATCCAGCCTTTATCAACTGAGCCTCTTGACCCTTAATGTATCACTCCGTGGGACTATTTGCGAGATCGCATGTAGACACAAGTGCTTAAACTCAAGGTGAGGTAACTCAAGCCAAAAGATCTCTTATCCGGGTGTGTAAAGAGCCTAGTTCTTATCTCTAATTTTACCCCAACTGGTGGCTACATTGTGTTATACTGTAAACAAGCCATGAGACTGTAACTCGTGTAGAACAGTTGAGAACCGCTGGTCAAAGCCCATAAACTTGTTTCGACGTGTAGAAACGGGTACTTAAACTTGGCGTTAAAAATCAATTTAGTTAATAAGACGCTAACATTTTATTTTAAACGTGAAAGATGATCGCTGACAAAAAAATTACATTAAATTTCTTAAAACGTAGTCTTAATTAGAGTATGAACAAAATATAAAGTATAAAAAAATAAGACAAAATGATGGGACATTTGGTCCACTAAATGACAGAATGATTTGACAGTTGCTAAGCTAAATGGCAGAATGATGTGACAGGTGGTAAACTAAATGACAGAATGATTTGACAGTTGTTACACTGAATGACAGAATGATGTGACAGTTGGTAAACTAAATGACAGAATGATGGGACAGTTGTTAAACGAAATGACAGAATGATGTGACAGTTGTTAAACGAAATGACAGAATGATGTGACAGTTGTTATGACAGAATGATGTGGCAGGAATGTAATTTGACTCATACTAAGGTGACTTATAAATGGCCCATTTAATTGTTTAAATTTAATTGTTTTTATGTCTGTAAATAATGTTTTGTTTAGTTAATTACACTGTACCCATATTTTGAGATAATTACACTGTACCCATATATTGAGATAATTACACTGTACCCATATATTGAGATATTACACTGTAGCCATATATTGAGATATTACACTGTAGCCATATATTGAGATAATTACACTGTACCCATATATTGAGATATTACACTGTAGCCATATATTGAGATAATTACACTGTACCCTTATATTGAGATATTACACTGTAGCCATATATTGAGATAATTACACTGTACCCTTTTATTGAGATAATTACACTGTATCCATATATTGAGATAATTACACTGTACCCTTTTATTGAGATAATTACACTGTAGCCATATATTGAGATAATTACACTGTAGCCATATATTGAGTAAATTACACTGTACCCTTTTATTGAGATAATTACACTGTACCCTTTTATTGAGATAATTACACTGTACCATTTTTTGGGATAATTACACTGTACCCTTTTATTGAGATAATTACACTGTACCCTTTTATTGAGATAATTACACTGTACCCTTTTATTGAGATAATTACACTGTAGCCATATATTGAGATAATTACACTGTAGCCATATATTGAAATAATTACACTGTAGCCACAACTCTAGATAACCATTCCATTCGCCGTAAACATAACCTATTAACATATTGTTTTATAGTTCCAGCTAAAAATGTATGGTACAAGACAGTTTGTCTTTATGACGTATATTTATTAAATGACGTCACATGATGGACTAAACATATAGTAAAGTAAGACACGAAAAGGACACACACACACACACACACACACACACACACACACACACACACACACACACACACACACACACACACACGTTAAGACTTACTCAAGGTATGATGCACACTGTTGTCAGAACTTTAACTTACAGAAATTTCAGTTATTAACAACAGAAATTACATTTAGAGAAATAATTCGAGATTTTACCATTACAGAAATAGACATACAGAATTGAGAATTAAAGATTATAACTTTTAGAGACATAGAGATATAATTGCGTGTTTATTTTATGAAAACATCACTTCTACGTCTAAACCGTGTGTTAATAGCTTTAAAAATGTTATTCTTATAATTTACACAGTTACAGCAAAAAGCAGTTCCCACATTGAATATATGAGCACCAATCTTTACTTTTCAAAGATAACAAATTTTGACAAACCTGTTTTGCGTAACAAATCTGATTGATGCAATACATTTTAAAATACACCTTAATAATTAAACTATAACTGTTCAACAGCATTTGAATTAGACAGTAAATATTCAATAACATACAAATTTCACTGTAAACATAAACAAAATTTAAATTATATCATATATACAACACTATCTAATTATAAAATGAACATTAAAAACAATAAGCTCTAAATTATGCAAAAATATTCAATAAAATTTTAATTATAACAGAGGGATTCTATAGCACTTAAGCTACAATATAAAACACAATATCTAAGTAATATTTAAAGTATGTAACAATATAGTCTGCCTTATTTTATAAATAAGTATTAAATATCTGAATATAGAAGAACGTCACAATTATACTTTACAAAATTAGGAAACTTTGAAATATACGACAAATATTACACTATAAATATACACTAATATCTGGTTAATGGTATCAATATATAACAGCCTATGGATTAGCTTGTCAATAATTTAAACATCTCAATTACACTGTACACATACATTCTGAAGGTTTGTACACATACATTTTGAGAGTTACTATGTCCACATCCATTCTGAGAGTCACTATGTACACATACATTCTGAGAGTTACTATGTACACATACATTTTGAGAGTTACTATGTACACATGCATTCTGAGAGTTACTATGTACACATAAATTCTGAGAGTTACTATGTACACATACATTTTGAGAGTTACTATGTCCACATCCATTCTGAGAGTCACTATGTACACATACATTCTGAGAGTTACTATGTACACATACATTCTGACATTTACTATGTACACATACATTCTGAGAGTTACTATGTACACATAAATTCTGAGAGTTACTATGTACACATACATTCTGACAGTTAATATGTACACATACATTCTGCGAGTTACTATGTACACATAAATTCTGAGAGTTACTATGTACACATACATTCTGACAGTTAATATGTACACATACATTCTGAGAGTTACTATGTACACATACATTCTGAGAGTTACTATGTACACATGCATTCTGAGAGTTACTATGTACACATACATTCTGAGAGCTACTATGTACACATGCATTCTGAGAGTTACTATGTACACATACATTCTGAGAGTTACTATGTACACATACATTCTGAGAGCTACCATGTACACATACATTCTGAGAGCTACTATGTACACATACATTCTGAGAGCTACTATGTACACATCCATTCTGAGAGCTACTATGTACACATACATTCTGAGAGCTACTATGTACACATGCATTCTGAGAGTTACTATGTACACATACATTCCGAGAGTTACTATGTTACTAATTTGCACAGACAAATCTACAAGTTATTTTTGGTAGTTTTAATATATTAATATAAAATTAATAAAAATATATAAATAATTAATTGGCCAACATGGGCGTACGCAAAGGGGTCAAGGGGGGCATTAGCGCCCCCCCCCCCCCCCCCCCCCCCCNNNNCCACTTTTTAGAATAATGTCATAATTTTTTACACTAAAACTGAACTAAAATCCCAACAAGTTTATTGTACACTTATCAAACATAAAAAAGAATTATGGCTGCACGAATAACTGATTACGTTACTGATTGTTGTAAATAAATTTTCTCTCACATTTTCAGGAATAAATTAGCAAAGGAACATTTCGACTTAGTTTTCTTCGCTGATTACCTGCTAGTAAATACACCACTACTGACAATTTGTTCCTATTGTCTTTCGTATAGCATTCACATTATTTTAATAGTTGACGACAAGATTTAGTTTACGTGAGATGCAATGTACAAATGTTGCTTTTGGGTATTTTTTCGAATTATTGCTTCGAATTAATCCTTCTTTACCTGTTATTGTAAAACATCCGCCGTATCCTTGACCAACAAGCTTTGTCAGATCTAATTTCAAATTCGAATGAATTTGTAACGATGGTGTTGGCTAAACCTTGAGCTGATCTATCGACAATTGGAATATATCCCAGGATTTCTTCTGTGACCATAATTTTACCTTTTTTTTCTTTGACAAATCTAACACCAAGTGACGTCTGCTCTAGTGGCGTCACTAGGGTGTTGCGGTGGGGGCGCGACGCCCCGGGTGACACCATCAGGGAGGTTGACACAAAAATGTAAAATTCTGTATGTTACTGTTATTTGGCACTGGAAAACTCGGAGTAGTTCTATGGCTTATGTCAAGAGGGTGGTGACACCATGAGTTACCGACCCGTGTGATACCAACCCTAGTGATGCGTCTGGTCTGTTCAATGCCTCAAATGTCATTTGTCTTGACGGCAAGTATAGAAACTGCTTTGGCTTTCAATAATGCAAAAATGTGCTTGCATCTCCATGAAAGCCTTTGTGTCATGTGCTTTGCATGTGGCTAGGTGGATCTACGTTAAAATCTCTCTATTTTTTTCATGGTTTGATGACAAATTAAATGCCAGCTGAACTCCTCGAACTGCTTTTTGTGGAAACAACACACTATTTTCAATAGGCACCTTTTAACATTTGCGAGTATAAAAGCCACGGTGAATAGTTTGATAATCATGCATATCTAAAAACTAAAAACTATGTTTCCCTCACTGTCAGCTCCTAACTCATACATTTTATTAGGGATTCAGCAATCACAAATCAGCTGCTATTTCAACTCATTTGAAAGGTCGTGTGTCCAGACATACCTTCCAATATCCAATTTAGGAAAAGAATAAGTGTCAGCGATAATCAAATTAGAAACAGTTGTCTCAGTTGTGTCTGGCTGTTGACTTGTACTGTTGTCCTCAATGCCAATGATAAGTCAGATGCTGCAGACGCCCCAAAATCTTCTAATAAAAGCATTTCGGAATCCTACGATTACACTACTTTTCGTTTAATTTATATATTTATTTATTTTTTTTATTTTATTTTATTTTTTTATTATTTTTTTTTTTTTGAGCCTGAAAAAAAATTCTGAGATCCATCTTTGATAATCTTGCTGTTTCTACACGTATATTATTTTAAAGCAAACTTTAATTTCTCGTGAGATTTCACGTTATTACAGCGCTAATTTGTGAGTCTTATTAAGTTCTAAGACTTTTTTCGGCTCTTATGTTATACTTAATTTCAATTTAATAGAAAATTTAACCTGTATAGCATTATCAGTTAAATTAAAAAAACGTGATTCCCCCCTCCCCCATGGAAAAAATTCCTAGCGACGCCCATGTTGGCCAATGACGC
>MUZC01002164.1:355264-367284 GCA_002072015.1 Radix auricularia
TTTTAAATTAATTTCTTTGTATTTTTTGTCTTTCAATAACTGTACATTTATTTTAAATATTCAGAAATTTGGAAAAATTTTTGACAAATGGATTACCTTAATACATAGATTAACCTAAATATGCCTTTAGTCGCACATGAAAATAAATCTGGTTGTAAAATTCCTGGGTTAAATTAGTGTTAATATAATTTAGCTACGTTTAAAGACTTATTTAAATTTAACACAAAATAGAATACACCCCCCCCCCCCAACCGAAATCTATCAACTTCCATTGTGTGCAAAAGAATAAAAGCATTCGCTCCTATATTGTAAAGTTCCCTAGCAACGACACGTAATTGTCTCGCAAAATGGGTAAATTCTTTTCTTTTTCGAAATCTTACTCCTGACTGCTTATTATTATAGCTTATACGCAGTATTGAGATCCACCAAAGGTTACCAGCATGCTATAACTATGACACTGAGATACACGAAATCAGATCTTTAGAAGTCTTCCAAAAATTTGGACTATGCAACGACTAATGTTAGAGCTGTTGAAAGCATTTATTTAATTTATTTATATATATATATATATTTTTTTTTTGGGGGGGGGAGGGTTTGTGATGGCGCATTTAGGCCTACATTTGTCGGACCGTGAATGTCCATCAGACTGCTCACTGCTTCCCTGTGTCCAACCAGTTGTTATTTAGCGTGCAATTGTTTCAGTCCTTTTAGGTAATATTTTCTCTTATTGAATTTGGTAAAGCCCACCAGTGTTTGAGTACGTGGTGGGGTGGGCTGGCTGTGGCAACTTATTGTTTTACAATCAAGGTGGACTAACGTGTTGTTCTAAACACTAATACCGATATGAATTCAATTTTTTTCAATCCAATTCAGTTATTATCTAATGGATGTGCAGCCTTCTCAAAATAAATCTCTCAAATTAAAATCATTAAAAAAAAAATCATATTTTAACATCATCAAAATGTGGGGGAAAAAACCTTTACGAAACAAACAATAACTGTTGTTTTTTGACATAACGTGTTTAAGACTTCGGTTATTTTTTTTTTTGGTATTTTTGAAATAATGCGAAGTACCGTGCAAACATTTGCCTGTATAGGAATGGTTGTTCTTGGGGAATACGGAGCAAAAAAAAAGGAGAAAAAAACAAGACAGACAACTCGTGTTAAGTGATATAACTCATTTCTATTTTACTATAATTTCATTCAGCGCTTCGATGTGGAGTTGTTTCCCTTGCCGTCAACGTCCTGTTCTGTATGGAGGACTGAACAAATATTCCAAGGCTTCCAATAGGGGGCGCATTAGTCTCAGAACTGTCACAACGCCTGCTGCCATGTCGTATAAATAACTGCTGTTTGTCGTCCTCCAGTGGGTTGTACTGAACATTCCAGAACGTTTGCCAGGTTGTTGGGTTGGTAGGTTTGCACAATAACGTGTTTTTGAGGTAAGGTCGCCATGCAGGAGGTCAAACGTTACTGCTTAAATATATCACGTGGTACATTTAACTTGTCACGTGATGTCAACACGTGACGTGGTACTCTTAGCTGGTCAGATGTCGGCAACCCATATGATGTGGTACTTTCAACTTGTCGCATGACGTCAACGCCTATCACATGGTAGGTTTAAATGGTCACGTGATGTAACAGAAAGCACGTGGTCCATTTAAGTAACACCATTAAAAAAAAACATCCAATAGGCGGCAAACCACAAAGGGCTTTAGAAAATGAGTTTTTTCGGGAACAGTCTTCAGAAATAATTAGTCGGAACAAAGTCATAACAACACGAGATATAAATCTGTCTAAATTCATCTCAAATGTACATTCATCTAATGTGTTTAACACCCAATTATGCCAGTCCACATACCCTCACTCCCTCAGAAATTACTGACAATGTTTATTCATCGGAAGACACAGCGACATTAGTCTATATAGGGTACTTCATTTCTAAAACCGGAAAACGTCATAGCTCATTTCTTAATGCTCTTTTTTTAGATTACATTTTAGCGAAACAAAGTTTTGAGGCATAGATCTAAATACAGTCAAATCACTATGTTCTCAAAATTGTCAGCTGTGTAAAATTACGAAATTGTTTTTTTTTATTTTGCAAGTCCAATAAGCTGTCTTAAATTAACGAAGAATTAAAAATTAGCTGATAAGATCAATCATTCTTAATATACCTACATTCACGTATTGACTCGTATCTTTTATTGTTTTTTTAATGAATTTGTCCTTTAAAAAAGATAACTTAAGATATAATATTTCTATTAATAGATTTCCGCCATATTATGAATATCCCTATTGATATCAAATTTAATCATGAACAAAATATTGTGAAGGGAAGTAACCACCAAATTAATACGCCATGTTGAAGAAACGGAAGTCAACCAATAAGAATTATAAAAGGATAGCAGTAAATAAACACACACACACACACACACACACACACACAAACACGCACGCACGCACGCACGAATGCACGCACGCACGCACGCACCCCCGCACGCCCGCACACGCACACACGCACACAAACACAAAATAAATCATTTACAACGTCAATTAACAAAATAAATTAAATATTAATTACTATTATTTATAAATGTTAAGTGCTAGAAATCCATGGTTAAATCTAGGTCAAGATTTGAACTGTCCCGAGTTCTGGGAACGCGGCAGACAGCCATGGGAATGGCCATTTGGCGGACCTTCTGCGGTGTAATTTCTTTGTTTCACTACAACTTGTTGACATTCTGTTAAATGGTCATTTTAAGACAAGTTTTTTATAAAAAAATTATTTTCTCTTCCATTTTTTTCTGTTAGCTGTAAAAATCGGTAGTGTGTAGGTTGGTGAAATCTAATGTGCTCGCACGTCACGAGCATTCATTAACCAAATTTACCTTTCAAAGACAAGAATTCAGTAGATAAATAATTTATATTATATTGCGTTCAAAGTTAAATATCAAATAATTCAAGACATTTATCGAGTTCTATTGAACAAGTTACATTCAAAGACATGTATTGAATCCCATGACCTAAATCAGATTCGGGTCGTAAGACGCATCTTTTGAAAATAATTGACACATTATTTCTTTTAATGATTAACGTAACTTATGTGTAGCGTTATGTCATTTATGTGGTTGTTATGTTACGAATGTTTATTTATTATGGTTATGTTATAATCCTCATGCACAGCGCTGTGGGCCCGGTTCCTACTGGGATACAGCGCTATATAAATTATCAATTTATTATTAATATTATTGTCCAATCCCATTAAGTAGTTCAGATTTAAAGACATTTATTGAATCTTTTGACCTAGTTCAGATTTAAAGACATTTATTGAATCTTTTGACCTAGTTCAGATTTAAAGACATTTATTGAATCCCTTGACCTAGTTCAGATTCAAAGATATTTATTGAATTATATTCTGCTAATTTATGAAATCCCGTGATTTAATTAAAAAAAAATAATTGTTTGGCCGGAATAAGAAGAGTACGACCATAAGCTGACCACATAGCAAAAATCAGAATCACCATAGAGCCATTTGTTAGAACGGCAATCACATCTCTATATCTATCACATTTCTAGACTTTAAAAAGGCCTTTGGCGGATTTGACAAAGAATCTACTCGCCAGTCGTGAGTCAATGGAACGCCAGCAAAAATGATTTTAAAAAATTACCCAAAAAACTTTATGACAACTTAAACTATCAAGTTGTCTGTCAGATGAATTTAATATCAATACTGGAGTAAAGCAAGGATGTCTGCATTTACCTTTCCGGTGTTTCAGATCTGGTTTGGGGCACAAAAGAATCCTGGGCGATACTAGGAAGAGAACTAAAGTGAAGAAAGCATCAACTAGAACTATATTAGTCGATGACGTAGCCATACTATCACAAGCGAGGCTGTAAAAAATTGGTTCTTAAAAAATAAACCACAACATTTTCTATTAAAATCAGCAATAAACAGAATGGAAGAATCAATACAAAGAGAGCCAAAAACTTGTGACAAATACAAAGCTTCATACACTTTGGCAGTGTGGTCAAAATATCTAAAGAAACAGATGAAGACACAAAACTACTAAAAAATCAAGGAACATGAAATATTTGCACAATCAAAAACCTTTTGGAATTCTTCCTAAATCTCTATCAAAACCTTAAATACGAATTTTAAATTCTAACACGAAAGCATTCGTAGCTGAAGCAAGCATGTATAACAACAGATACTGCTTTTAATACAATGCAGATCATTTGTCAACAGAAGTCTTAGAAATATACTAAAAAAAATTGAAATGTTGCGACAAGAAATTACAACCAACAAGCTATGTATGGGTAGAGTGTTAACAAGAAATAATTAACAACAATAAAGCAAGACAATAACTAGAGTGGGACCCACGGACCCCAAGAAGACATTGAGACGAATAGTGTTTAGTGTGAGGCGGTTAGTTAAGAAGAAGCTGGATAGAGCTGGGAAACATGGCGAGAGACAAAGTGGAAGGCTTTGAGATAGACAATAAGTTATTTGAGGACAAGTGGTTATTATGGCATACATCTTATGATGGCATACATCTTATGATATCACATTTATCTTATTTCATGACATATATATTCTATTTCAATCAGATATATATCCCAAATCTAAGACAAACATCCCATTATAAGACATATTTCTTTCATTCTAAAGTATTTATCTTATTGTACGACACATATTCCATTCTTAGACATATTTTAAAACATAAATTCCATTGTAAGACATCTACCACATACAAGACATATGAGCAACCGTAGCTTACTACAAACAATGTTTAAACTCAAGAAACCGAGTTGGTGTTTTAGTATAATAAAATCTGGGGCAGTTTAATACATAAATGTGTCTGTTTTTATATAACTAAACTGAGTTGAATTTTCAATTTTAAAACATGTTTGATATTTTGAAATAGCTGCGTTAAGCGTTGTCATAGATAACTAACAGGCCTTCGAGAGGGAAAGATGAGAACTATTGAAGGCTTGCAGTTGAAATTCAACTTCCATGAAAGTTAAATCAATTGTTGACTCCAGATGACTTTTTTTTTAACATTTATATTGCATTAAAAAGTTTATTAAAAATGTAATTAGTCGATGCTTTTAGGCATTTTTATTCTGCGAAACTTTATTCGATTAATGATCATTACATGGGCTAAAGAATTCAAAATGAGCTAATTAATCCAATCGCGATGCCGCCTTGAAGAAATTTAAAATAATGTTCGAAATTCTAAATATATTTTCTATCATTTTGGACTGCACATCTGATGCTGGTCACCAAGAGCAAATTACTATGATTTTACGAATATGCAACATGTGAGTACGCCATTAGAAATCAATGAATAGTTAGTGGTATTAATGACTGTCGACCACAGCATTAGTTTAGGTCTCGCGGAAGCTTTATTTAAAAAGTTTGAAGATTTCAATGTATGTTTCCTGATCAGCATTTGCCAAGGATATGATAATGAAGCGCATACGAAAAGCTGCATTCAAGGTGTACAAAAACGTCTTTTCTTGAACTCAATCCGAAATCATTGTATGTGCCATGTGGACTGGATGTCAAAGTCTCAAATTCTTGGAGACATGGTGAAGTCTTCAGTGGTTGCAAAGACACTCTTTGGAGTTTTGCATCAAATTTTTTGTTTGTTTGGTACTTCAACACAGTGATTGAAGATCTTGAAAATTCATGCAAAAATATTACAGTAGAGCCCATTTCTGATACACGCTGGGAATGCAGGATCGATACCTTTAAAGATATACGTAATCAAACGTCAGCAGTGACAGTGTTCGATGCATCTTAAAATTAGGCCAGAACCGATACTCTGTTCGGCTACTTCTACCCAGTATCGGCCGATTTTCGTATACTATGAAATACTAGGCAATCGGCCGCGTGGGTGACGCTGGTGTCGAGTATGACGTAATTCCTCCAATAGAAGAGATTCACTCAGCATCGCACTTCTGAAATATTGAGTTTCGCATGGATTAACAAAATGTGCCGTGTGCATACTTTTTGTTATTGGCAACCATTTATGACACAACCAAATTTTGATCCTATTACTATTGTGTACATATGAAGTGGCCGTGTGCAAACGCCATTTAACTATTGGTTAGAATTAATCACGAGTCAAAGTTGAAGATTTAAAAGGAGTTCCTAATTGTATTTTTTTTTTAATAGAGAAGAGTTCAATTTGTCATTAGTCATATGTAGGTCAAAATCAGGAACTTGTAAACACATCCGAAACTTCTTTTAAAGGTAAATTTTACAGTTTATACAAAGTTAAATGAGTTATTAATAAAGTAAACTTTAAAAACAAAATATAGAAATATCAATTTTATTTATAGATCCTGAAAATAAAATCCTTATTAAAACGAGAGTAAAATGATGGCGCTAACAGTGGAATTGAGGAGACAAAATGTTGGTTAATAGTGGGGTGTACCGGAATCCTGCTGGAGTCGGATTCAGCCGGTTTTATGATGTGAAATCCGGTCGGAGCCATGTTTGTAAAAATGGGAGAATTCTGGATTTGCCGGAATTTGGCCGGATTTATGAAGTAAAATTATGCCGGAGCCGAAGCGGGAGCCGGATTTGTAAAAATGGCTGTTTTATGGATTTGCCGGACCCGGTGCCGAAATTCAGTATAACCCTGAAGGGTTAATAGCAGGTTAATACTTCTTCAAGTACTCGGTATCGGTACTTGGTATCGGCAAATATTGATGAAACTACTTGGTGATCGGTACTTGGCAAAAAATCACACTTGGTACACCCCTACTTAAAATGCCACCAATCCAAAAGCAAGGACAAAAGCAACTGGATTGGCGAAACAACTGACAGGATTCAATTTCTTGTAACTTTAGTCATCTGGTGCGATCAAATGCATGTATTGCACTGGAATGTATAAAAAGTGCAACCGAGTTCATGAAAAGATACAAAGAAAACGGATTTGTATCCCCTTAACTTTCGACCAGAGAATTGGATCAAGAATTAGATATGGAAACAGATGAAATCATATTTCCAGCTGCCACAGGTTGAGACAAAGGAAACTACAAAAACAGTTTTGATTTTGAAAGTATAAAATTATCATTGACAAATTAATATACATATATTTTTAACAAGTTGATTTTTTGTGTGTGTGTTTTGTTTTGTTTGTGTGGCTTAAAGACCAATTCCAAGAGAAATGGCTTCAGAGCTGGGCATCTGGAAGCACGGCCAGAAAAGAGTACGGAAACATGCCGCGACCAAGCAAAAGCGACCTCTGGTGGGGATTAAGACGAAGCAATCAGACACTCATAAATAGAATGAGAATTGAACATTGTCCCATACGAAGTTATCTGTACAAGTTTAACATTAGAATGGAACTGGCCTGTCGTCTGTGTGGCCACCCGGAGGAGATGGTGGCCCATGTGCGTGAAGAGTGCCCCGAGCTGTGCGGGGACTTAGAGGAAGAAATCCCGGTACCTGCGAAGAGGAATCTCTATGGCGATGCCTGCTTGATGGGGCTCGCATGCGATATAATGAACCGGGTCCTAAGAGCCTAACGGCTCGACCCAAAAAAGAATGTAGATTCACGAGTATTTTGCTAGATCAATCAGTTAAGTCATAAACTGTACTTTTGGGCAAATGGAACGTCTTTTTGGATTTCAGCACAACATTTTTATATACAAATTGCAGAATTCGACCAAAATTATTTAATGAAATGTTGCATGGATTTGAATATTGCGCTCACCGATGCATCTGGTTCAGATATTGATCCGAATGATTTATGCAGTGAATTGCAAATATTTTCCAACATTTCTCTAGATTCTGTTTCGTTTTCTCTTGATGCTTTACGTTTTATTTATGATCACGATTTGAATACAGCTGTTCCGAATGTCGCTATAGCCCTTCGTATAATAATAATAATAATAATATTAAAATGATAATTTATATAGCGCTGTATCCCAGCAAGGAGCCAGGCTCACAACGCTTTACATGGAAATAACAATACATATATCAATAAAAAGAAACATTCATATCATGTTAACAATACGCTATACTCAATACATCAGCTACGTTAATCATTTAAAGAAATGTTGTTTTATTAATTTTGAAAATAAATTTTAAAAAGATGTGTCTTAAGTGCAGTCTTGAATGACTTAGCAGTTGAAATGCTATTACGATTACTGTTGCATCGGGGGAAAGTAGTTTTTCCAAGTTAAAATTTAAAAAAAAATATTTTAGAATGGCTATGACGCTAGGACGTCTGAACTGTCTGATAATGATATCTATTGAAAAGATATCGTCCATTTTCTGGATTATTCACAATTTATTGCAGACTTTTTTGCCATAAAAGCACGGGTAATTCCTTCATTACTCAATTACCATAACGGAGGTTAAACTCGCAGTAACTTCCGATATTGCAAATTTATTATGTTTGAACTTTTTAAAAAACAAATGTATACATTTAAATTAAAGGTAAAAAATATGTAGTAGCAAAAAATTTGTTAACATCAGTCATTTTAAGTTGAAGACTTACCTCCCATTAATCCACGCCCCAAAGTTCCCATCTCCAAGAAGTGACGTCATTTCCAGATCCATTTTCCTCTAGTTACATGGCACACATGATGGCTACCGATTTCCTGGAAATCCCTCCATTAGATTCCTGAATAGGTCATTATATTCCTGAATGTGTAAAGTACAATACACCAATATTACTTGACACAAGCCGTGGACACAGGCCACATAATTTGCCATGTGCTGTATTGTGTTGATGGAAATATGAACACACGTCTTTGTTTTCCTCCACAGGCTACTTTCCACAACCATCTGGCATTATGTTGACATCATGCTTCTAATCCCTGCCAAGCCAGCTCCTCACCCTCCCGTCCCCTCCAACCTGGCCTCCGACATGTAATTCAATATAAATCATTCAAATATGCAGTGTGGGTTCACTGACAGATTTCTTTACACCAGGGGCGAAATCAGTTTAATCGCTCAGGGGGAGCCCATTTTTATCTTATCGTAAATATTTTTAAAAGCTCTCTTTACACAGACAATTATTGCTTCCAATGCCTATCCATGGTTTATATTTTGTCCTGCTATTTTTTAAACCTTTTTTTATTATTAAAAAAAAACAGATATGTTCCAACCCGTCAAATTTCATTACAAATGATATGAAAAGGACTTAAGTAGTAAGTTAATTTGGTGGCTTGAATCTACTTTATTTGATATTGAAATTATTGTCTTCGAATTATAACTTGAAGTAATTTTATTTATTTCAAATTGTTCAGTTGACGGTTCAGAGACATCCTAGAGGAGAGCTTAAATAAACATAAGGACAAAAAAGAAACCCCGTGGATTTGAAAGAAGTCTGGCAACCTGGTTTATTCAGGGCCCCTCCATTAACTTCGCCGCTGAATGTGGGTCCTAAGTGGCCTATTAGAATAGTTTAATGGTACGCCGGAAAAACAAGAAGCCGCCATGACAATCGGCAAACATTGAGTTCCCCGACTTATACCGCCATAATAAGTTAGGCGGCCGGACGTGACGCGCAGATCGCACTCGCTGGCCGGATATTGTAAGATGATATGCCAGGGCGGCCAAGTGTAAGCCAAACACAGCCGTGGCCACAGGGAGAAGCCCCATATTTCTTTCCCTTAGTCGCACCAGACATAGATCATAAACAAATGACACGACGACATTTCATCTCGATGATGACTTAAATTGACGCATGCGCACCAGGATCAAATACGATTTCAAACTTTCAAAAATAAAACAACGTCATAACTTGCGCCCAGTGACTCTGATGTACATTCTCTACTACCTCATAAATAATATAATAGTCCAAGTCACTCACTGGATCTGTAACGCTGAGGAGCGATGTACGACAGTCTACAGCAGTTTAGTTGAAAAATAGTGTGTTGATGAGCGCTGTAAAAATATTTAATATGATGACGTCATTGTTTGGTGTGCATAGGTGCGCAAAATACAACCCCTATTATTATTAAACACTTTGCGTACATTTCAGAAAGTTTAATATTTCGTATTTATCAAAAAAGGACAAGTTAGTTGGTCCTTTGAAAAAAGATTGGCGCCGTAGGCGCCCAAAAAAAAGGGGTCGCCGCAGGCGCCACGGCGCCCCGGCACAATCTAGTTGTTTATATAAGGGCTTACTCCCATATATCAACCACAAGCTGGACCTCAACGCAAAAGTGGGTCTCACACCGTATGACCACTGACTGGCCTGGGCCTGGGCAACACAAATGCACAGTTTTTCCACATATCGATTTAGTTCAATAGTAATTCTGGTTGGCTCCAACGGGTTCTGTTTAACTAGGCTCTTTTAAAGATTTATATAACAAATTTAATAGAACTGCCTTGAAAAACAAAAACTGTGGGAATGTTTGAGCTTACATTCTTCTACAGTTACTAGGAAAAAAGTAACGTTTACTTTATAGTATTTTTTAATTTACACATCCATGTGTTATTTCTTCAAGCCCCTGAAATTTATTGATGTATTACCCCGTTTCTATCTGGAACATTAACAGAAGTAAAAATTTTATCAAGCTGAACAACATCCTGCATCAACTTTTCCGAAATGTGTGGTGTGTCCTTTGATTTCAGTGCATGGTAGAGTAAATATACTCTTGGTAATCATTGACGCCTGGTAACCATAGACGCTTTCACTTTCTGACCGCCTATTACAGTGACGGCACTTTAAAAAAGAACATAGTGTAGGAATCATCATATTCATCAATCCTTTCAGCACTACAGCCCATGCAGGGTTTGGGCCTGACTCACCAATTCCTTCCACTCAGATCTAACCCAGGCCTTTCTTCTCCAAGATTACATGCCCAGTAGTGTTGTTTTCGTCGACGAAAACTAAAACCTTCGTCAACGAAAATGTTGACCTTTTCGTCAACGAGAACTAAAACTAAAACTAAAATTAGCAGCAAGACTAAAACTAGACGAAAACTAAATCTGGTAGACAAAAGACTGAATAAAAACTGAAACTAAAACTCCCCAACGAAATAAAAACTAAAATCCCCATTTATCGTTCTTTTCCGGTACTGCGGTCTATTCTAAGAAATTATTATGACCTAATTTCTTTGATGATCGCGCAGGCGCATCAACTGGGCGATAATATAAGTCATCAAAATAATACAACTAATTAACGTTTAAAGTTGACAATAACAACAGCAGGAACTGGTGTTGGTGGAGTTAGTGGACGCCTAAAATCGAGTGATGTTTGGGATTATTTCACGTACCGTATTGATTTAAACAAAAGTGAATGTTTGGTGACTAACGACGGTAAGAAATGCGAAAGACTGCTCGTCGGAAGGAATCCCGCAAATCTAGAACGGCATTTAAAAGCTTGCCACAAGAAAGAAAATGATGCCATGGAAGAGAAAGAGAAGACTAAAGTAGCGGCAGCACCCAGTAAATCAACCAAGTTGCCAGCTTCCAACTCTTCTGCCTCAAGGAAAATTACCGACATGTTTGGTAATAAACTTAATAAACACAAATATTCTGCACAAGTCTGCTGAAAATATTTCTAGAGTGCAAGCTCTAACACGATTCATAGCGAAAACTGTTGTTTCCACGTCGTTGGTAAGTAATAATGTATTATTTATTTCTTAGTAGTTACTACTTCTTAGAACCTATAAACAAAAAGTCACATAAAGACACATGTGACATAACATACATGTAGTATCATAACCTTACGAACATTAAATTGTAAAACAAAACTTTTTCATTATAATTTTATGTGTATTAATATGGGCAGCAGTATCACTAATTTTATTATGGGACAGGACAGGGCTTGAGAAAAATAATTGTTAGAGTACTTAAAACAGTTAAAATTTGTACACATGGCAGCTAAAATAGCAAAACTGTTAAATGTTATTCATTTCATTGAATCAATATAAGAATAAATAAAAATGGCTGTATATTGCTACATGATAATTAATATGCAATTATAAAATGTAAATTGTAAAATAATTACAATAATGAAAGAATGCAATTTACATGTACAGGTT
>MUZC01002164.1:385983-434396 GCA_002072015.1 Radix auricularia
CCCCCCCCGGTCATTCTTGTGTGTAAATAATTGATGTGTTATAAGCAGGGTATTCAGTGGTAACCTGCTTACGATCGGCTGTTGAAGGTTCTGCAAAAAAAAAAAAAATTAAAAAAAAAAAAAATTGGTGGTTAAGATTTGTGCGTTGATGAATCTGTACTATGATTGCAATTCTGCTATGTATGAGGTACAACTTGACGAAGTTGTGGTTTTAGTAGCATTGCTTTTTGGGACTGTTTATAATTATGTCATGATGTACATATGTTTAATTGTCTTTTAAGAAGAAAGAGTATTAAGATTTATTTACCCTGTGCATTGTGTGTGTGTTCCTTGTTGTTTTACCTTTTACATTGACAGGGTCAATGTTACTATGGTCATACGCTTTAGGCCGACTAAGGCGAGTGATTTGAATTGGGAGAATTATGAAATTGATTTTGTGTTTTGCCATGTATTTCCTACAAACAGATTTTAAAAAAAAATATATTTCGTATTTAATTGAAAAACTTTATCGCAAACCTACTCTATATGATTATAAGTGCTGTTGGGTTCTATTATTTCTATCGATATCAGACAGAAAACACTGCGACTTAACCCCCCCCCCCACTTTCCAGAAATTACTGAGACTAAGCATACAAACAACATAAAGCACTTAGCCAAAACAACACAAACCAAAGTGCCAAGAAAAAAAAAAGATAAGCAAGTTTAAAATGTTTCAAGACTTGATAGATTTATTTCTCAACAAAAAGTCTCAAACAATCTTAGCATGGTAACAAGGGACACCACTGTGATAAAAATTTTAAAAATATTTTTTGTTTAAAACACACACAAGGGAGGCTACTTGCCAGAGGTCACCAGGGGGCACGACTGTCCATGAATGTCAGCAAGGGAGGCCGGTGCATGTCCAAACATCAACACACCAGTACATTACAACATCTAATATATATATATATACATATACATCAGATCAATAGATTGCTATATGAGACACAGCATAATGTTGTATCATTAAGATGAACAACACAATATTGTGTAATTAGATGTTGACTGAACTTGACACACAACATAGTGTAGAGCAGTGTGCAATATGACCTACTTCTGGATAGTACATTACTATTCACAGAAACATTTTTTGGACAAGTGAGCACAATCCATTACTGGGGAAAATAATCCGACATTAGTAACTTGGAGAAATTTGGTAGAAAATTTATAGACAAAGTCCAGCTGGGTGTAGGGTTCACAGGACAATGTACAGCTGGGTGTAGGGTTCACAGGACAATGTCCAGCTGGGTGTAGGGTTCACAGGACAATGTCCAGCTGGGTGTAGGGTTCTCAGGACACTGTGCAGCTGGGTGTAGGGTTTACAGAACAATGTCCAGCTGGGTGTAGGGTTTACAGAACAATGTCCAGCTGGGTGTAGGGTTCACAGAACAATGTCCAGCTGGTTGTAGGGTTCACAGGACAATGTCCAGCAGGGTGTAGGGTTCACAGGACAATGTCCAGCGGGGTGTAGGGTTCACAGGACAATGTCCAGCTGGGTGTAGGGTTCTCAGGACACTGTCCAGCTGGGTGTAGGGTTTACAGGACACTGTCCAGCTGGGTGTAGGGTTTACAGAACAATGTCCAGCTGGGTGTAGGGTTTACAGGACAATGTCCAGCGGGGTGTAGGGTTTACAGGACAATGTCCAGCTGGGTGTAGGGTTCACAGGACAATGTCCAGCAGGGTGTAGGGTTTACAGGACAATGTCCAGTGGGGTGTAGGGTTCACAGGACAATGTCCAGCTGGGTGTAGGGTTCACAGGAAACTGTCCAATTGGGCATAGGGTTTACAGGACAATGTCCACCTGGGTTAGGGTTCACAGGACAATGTTCAATGGACAGCATTCAGTAAACCATCTGGTTATAAAGGACTTATGACTGAACGTATTGTGTAGCTCAGCTGAGTGAAAATATGAATTATTATTTTTTTTAAACTTGAATATAAAAAATGATTGATATTCCTTTAATTTTAATAAAGTCTCCGACTCCATGAAATGATGACACATGATGAAAACATGTTGGACATCATTGATAAATTATTTCTCAATGAGACTTTTTCAAATAATGTACATCTACAGAGCCAGTTGAGCAAACTTAGCTATCAGTATCAGTAAGGTACCCTTACAACAGGGCTAAACATTTTGTCAGTGCCATACAACCTCTATAATCTGGAGACAGTGCACTAAACATTGCTAAAACAATTCCACTACATTCTGAGACCAGCACACTAAACATTTTAATCTTACATGAACAATCACATGTACAATAATTACCTTTCCTTGCTACGACTAGACATGGTTATTTCTCTTCAGCTAGTAAATCTCGTTGAGTTAAATGTTAATTTTTAAAAAAATATATTTAAAAAAAATTAAAGGATTTTTAAAAAAAAAGACTAAAATCGTCTGCACTACTTGAAAAATATTATATATATATCTGTTTACAGTAAGCTAAATTTTAAAATGAAATAGTAAAAAAAAATCATGTACAGTGAGTGACTTGACGGAATTCTTTTAACAATTTTTCTTATAATTATTGGATATCTGAGGTTGAAAGGGATGGTGTAACAAAGTTGAACATGATGGCATGACTTCTTGATGGTGTGAGTGAACTGACTCCTAGTTAATGTGTGGACTGATGAATGACAATATCAAATGGTAGGTCCAGTAAGACTAAACAACAAAGGTACTGCAGAGCTTGCTCAACATTCCCTGATATATCAGTAATTATTCTGTGATGACTTCATGCTGACAGAGACCAAATACTGATCAAACCAGAAATCTTTTTTCTGACATAAAAACTATTGGGATAGACACAATTGTCACTGCACAACATGGACGTAGGGAAATTCTCCGATAAGCTGGATACATTCAGTAAAATTAACTTGGAAACAACTCAAGCATCCTAACTAGATAACACTCAAACATCGACTATCTGAGAAAATAAATTCTAGATTAAGCAAATTATAATCCAATAACCAATCATAGATCAAACATTCAAGCTTAAAAATAAAACAATTTGTTTAACACCCAATTCAAAGAACATGCTTTCTAGATTAAATAAATATATATTTGTTCTATTTCTTATCATACAACATACTTTTGGGATATAAAAGCTGACAACTCTAACTTACGGTTTATAAAATCAAGTTATGTTAATAAATAAAATACCATAATAGAAGATCCATGAAAATTACTCTACAAAATTATTACATACAAATCAGCACATCTCTATAATAACATCACATACAAATCTGCACATCTCTATAATAACATCACATACAAATCAGCACATCTCTATAATAACCTCAAATACAAATCTGCACATCTCTATAATAACATCACATACAAATCTGCACATCTCTATAATAACATCACATACAAATCAGCACATCTTTATATAATAACATCACATACAAATCAGCACATCTCTATAATAGCATCACATACAAAACAGCACATCTCTGTAATATCAAATAGAAATCAGGAAATTAAAAAAAATAAACCTATTTTAACATTAGTTATGCATATTAAGACAAAGTCCACATAAATTTTATAGAAAGCTCAAAGTTAAGTAATTGTTTGAGGATAACTTAACTGTAAATATTTTGTCATGTAATTGAAAACATTGCCCATAGACACAGCAAATTGGGTATTATGGTATGATGTGCAATTACAGGGAGAGATATCTTAGAAGAACTTTCTCAGGAAAACCAAAAGAAAAATGTTAGGTGTGTTAGGAATGCCTAGGCTAGATGTGTGTAGGAAAGTGTATCTAATGGGAGAACAAACAAAAAACATGTAGATGAAAAAAAAGCCAACACACTGGCCTCTTTGTAAAATGCATTCTTCCATCCAGATATAAATAAACATTCTCATGAAGCTTTTGTTATATTATTAAAATTTAAAAACTCCAATTATTATCTCCTTAATAACAGATGTCAAATGTTGTTAGAGTTAGATTCATCAACTTTAAAGAAATGAACAAGGGAAGTGTCCATGTAGCTTTGCTCCATCATTGAAATGATTATGATAAGGGTCCATAGAAATCATATTAGCCCAATAACTGAAATGATTATGATAAGGGACCATAGAATTCATATTAGCCCAATAATGGAAATGAATATGATAAGGGTCCATAGAATTCATATTAGCCCAATAACTGAAATGATTATGATAAGGGACCATAGAATTCATATTAGCCCAATAACTGAAATGATTATGATAAGGGACCATAGAATTCATATTAGCCCAATAATGGAAATGAATATGATAAGGGTCCATAGAATTCAGCTTGAAATAAGAACGAAATGCTTAAGTGTAAAAAAAATGCATATTTTTATAGATAAATGCTAACTTTTCTTTGTAATTGAAACCTTTAAATTTATTTTTCCAAAATTGAGGGAACAAATACGTTTTTAAAATATACTAATAAAAAGTCTAAAATTTTTGTGTTGGTTCTCAGCATCAAGATTTACAAATATTTAATGGAATCTTATTAAACAAATTAGGTCAACCTTTGTACTAACTTATAGAATAAGATCTATCTTATTAAAGACATTAGGTCAACCTTTGTACTAACTTATAGAATAAGATCTGTTCCCAGTTGACTAACTTATGCACAAAACAAAAGGTTAATTTAAACACAGCAACAGAATAGGACCAATCAAACCAGCAACAGAATAGGACCAATCAATCTGAACACGAACAGAAAATACTTTAAAAAATTTGAATATGATATTAAAAAAATTGTAACGCAACAAGAAGATAAAAAAGTCAGCCCTAAACTGCAGAAATATGTTATCAATATAACAAGGGAGAAACTGAACAAATGTTTGAGTTATACTTAGTTTATTTCATTTCATCACAGATTGTGATAGCTTAAAGGGCTGTAGCAAATCATGCCGCCATGGAGGGACTAACAGGGAGTGTCTAACTGGGAACATCAATATCACTAGTGGCATACAGATGCTTCATGTGCAACACTGTCTGCAGGTACTTAAAATAAAAACTGGACACTGGATAGAACATCGTGTGACAGCTTAATACAGATATGGATTAAAATAAAAACTGGACACTCCATAGAACATTGTGTGACAGCTTAATGATATGGATTAAAACAAAATTGTTGGCTCAGACAGATCAAATAAGTTATAGCAACAACAGTAAAATGTTCAACTTCAAGGACATGGTTTGATGACAGAGTCCTTGATCACACCTGATATCTGTGCTCTGATTCATTCAGGCATGACAGTTGTGCTGAGTAAATCAGGCGTGACAGTTGCTCCAAGTAAATCAGGCATGACGATTACTCTGATTAAATCTGGCAGTGACAGTTACTCTCAAAACCTGCTCGTATTTATTTACACACATTAAAGTAGTTACATAATGAGTAAAAAAAAATTTTAAATGTTAAAATAAAGAGAAAATCATTTTGCAGCTTTATAAAAATATCCTTACTAGTTACTTACTATGAAACATGGATCAGATTTTTTTAAAAATTTAAATTGAACTGAATCCAATCCATAATGTAAAATTATATGAAGAGAACATTTCTTTTAAAACAAAAAAATCTGGTCAGACATCTCCTATTGACCAGTGTTAAAATCCAGTACAGTAAGACATAATTAAAAACTCTTTAAACAAATTGTCCCACTATTGCAATAAAAAAAATCCCAACACAAAATGATAGAGGCCTGATATTCCTAATCAACAATTTAAAAAGTCAAATATGTTGATAGATTTTAGAAAAAGTAAATTTATGAAAGAAATTTGTTGATTAGCCTCCCCTGAAAGTGTTACAAGTCTACAGTGCTTTAAAAATTGTAGGAGTCTACACAAGCAAATAGACAACATTGAGGTGGCAGTTTTCAAGCCAATACAAAATGATAAAAACCATGTAAGGCTTTGTGCTGAGACCAAGTGCTATGAAATAGACCTGTTCCAGATCATGGATTGGACAAAAATACACAACATTTAACGGCTTTGGATTAGAGATTAAAGCTTTCCCCCCGAGACAAATGTCACGAGTAATCTGAGCAATGAGGAAGTTTCTAGTTGGCAATGCTAGGGAGCAGGAATGCTAAAAACAAGGAGGAACTCTGGGAGAAAGAAAAGCTTCACTCCCTTTACAAGGTCTGGTTGCTAAGGTTGGCGACGAGCCCGATATGTTAAGGGCACTAGAGCAACAAATGGTTATCTAGTCTCCATAGAAACTTTCCAAGGCAATTGGACAACAGGGACATCACTCCCAAAGAGTGCACAGATCTTTGGTGGTCACTGAGTCGTCCACCTCCAGTGGCATGGTGGCTACATGACTGACATCCCAGCCAAGTCCAGTAAGTGGACTTATCATCAAAGCGTCTGGACTGAGGCGGGTCACCCTTTAAGCTTGATCTTGTGTAATTTGAGCTTGAACCCCAGGACTTCTGTGAGCACGGCCGAGAACGCTGACAACACAACCACTCGCATGATGTTGTAGATGAGAGGGTTGGCGGAGAAGCCAGAAATCTTGAAAGGACTTTCCAGTTCCTGTGGGTTATCATAAGACAGTTAGGTTAGTTTCGCTGCCTGTGCACAATTTTATCCACTAAAATATACACATAATACGTTCTATTGACTGAAAAAAAACAGGTAGTCTAGATATGATTTATCCCTTTAACTAAAAGCACATGGTATGAATAGAAATATTATAAGAATAAAAATAGTTTAAATAGAATTTTGCTTAACAGAGTAAAATTTCACAACTCAATTCTACATCCAATCAACCCATCTCACTAATTAGCTAAGGTAAAAATTATTGATCATATTTTAACACAATCTGTTAGTGCAAATTGCTCTTATGGTTATGCCTATGCTTTAATAGTACTTCCAAAAAGAGGCATTTATAACAGAATCCTATATCAAGTATGGTGAGGTCATGATCTAATTGTTTAAATGGCCAGAGATTACAACCTTGTAAGCCCTGCCAGTGAAGGTAAGAGATAAATCTCTGTTAAGATGTCCAGCCAGTTAAGGTAAGAGATATGTTCCTGTTAAGATGTTCAGCCAGTTAAGGTAAGAGATATGTCTCTGTTAAGATGTTCAGCCAGTTAAGGTAAGAGATATGTCTCTGTTAAGATGTCCAGCCAGTTAAGGTAAGAGATATGTCTCTGTTAAGATGTCCAGCCAGTTAAGGTAAGAGATATGTTCCTGTTAAGATGTTCAGCCAGTTAACACAATAGCTCCTGAAGGGCTACTTCCGTATCTATTCTACATTCCGGACAAAAGGGAAGCAACTTCGTTAAGTTTTTGATTTCATGATGAAAATGCTTTTCTTTTCTAAATATATTCATTTATCTTAAAAAATAAAATGATTAACACATCAAGGAATGAATTAAGTTTAATAATAATATAATGTGCACTACGAAATAATGACGATTAAAGACCGATATCGCGATTTCCGACACCTCGGGTGAATACATACTCGATAGAGACACGTCAAACTAAAACACACATGGATCGAAAGTGAAAGAAGATAAAAACATCCGGTAATTTTTATTGAAATCTCGTAGAATCACACAAAAGCCGGAAGTCTCGAGGAAAGCGAGATTTCGATGCTATTTTTAACTAAAAATGCGAGAGTGCGTCGCTATGCGAACAGACGCATTTGGACGCATCCGTACGGACCCCTATAAAGACGCATTTAGTCGCAACAGGAGCTAATGAGTTAAGGTAAGAGATATGTCTCTGTTAAGATGTTCAGCCAGTTAAGGTAAGAGATATGTCTCTGTTAAGATGTCCAGCCAGTTAAGGTAAGAGATATGTTCCTGTTAAGATGTCCAGCCAGTTAAGGTAAGAGATATGTTTCTGTTAAGCCAGTAGCAGTGAAGGATATAACCTTCTCACCCAACCAGTCATTGTGATGGATGTGTCCCTAGTTAAACAAATCTACCTCTCTACTCTGAGACCAACCTTCAAGAGATCCTCAGCCAATCGGAGCACATTGTTGGCCAGTATCAACTCTTCCTTCTTGTGGGGTTTCTGCTCCATCTGCAGGTAGAGGTTGATCTGTTCTGTGATCAGCACAGACAGGTTCCTGTATTTCTTGTTGATCTTCAGACCAACTGTCATAAAGCGCATGAGGAAAACCCCTAGAGAGATACACCAGACCATCAGCTCCCAGTTGCACAGGTAGTCGAGGTAGCTCTCCGTGTCCTTCAACATCTGTCAACAACAAGGTAGGGAAACGCTTACAAAATGAAACTGAAAAGATATTATTGTATTATTGCTGTTTAAATTGTAACCTACATGTAAGCTAACTGTCAATGATATCAGAGGCATGTAATTGTAACCAACATGTAAGCTAATTGTTAAAGATATCAGAGGTATGTAATTGTAACCTACATGTAAGCTAATTGTCAAAGATATCAGAGGTATGTAATTGTAACCTACATGTAAGCTAATTGTTAAAGATATCAGAGGTATGTAATTGTAACCTACATGTCAATTGATTTTCCATATCAGAGGTATAATCAAAAAACATTTCTACATCCAAGAAAGTTAAACCAGCTCAAAGTTTGCTCAACTAGCCAGGACACCTATTCATTTATCTACATTCAAGAAAGTTAAACCAGCTCAAAGTTTGCTCAACTAGCCAGGACACCTATTCATTTATCTACATCCAAGAAAGTTAAACCAGCTCAAAGTTTGCTCAACTTGCCAGGACACCTATTCATTAAAAAATCTGACCTGACAAGAGAAAGAATACACTGACCTGTAGAGAGATGAGGCATACTGTACAAATGGCACACAGGAAACAAGCTGAGACAATGACGTCCACTGACCGCTGGGGACCTCGGCGCTGCAAAGATCAACACAAAGATGGATTAAACAAAGAACATATGTGAGCTTAATCAAATATTTTAATGGCTTGTTTTTCATTAGTGCAATAGACTGAACCTAAAATCTCCAACACGCTGATCTGATCGTCTTACTTGTCTATTGGTAATGTTTGTGACACCGACAATGGTGTTCAATACTAATGACATGACATTGATGCTATGGACCTACCTTTAGGTAAGACTATGATCTTCAGTACTAATGACATGACAGTGATGCTATGGACCTACCTTTAGGTAAGACTATGATCTTCAGTACTAATGACATGACATTGATGCTATGGACCTACCTTTAGGTAAGATCGCAGGGACAGCCAAATTTTGATGTTCCTGACTTTGTTCAGTCTGAAGTGTGGCATTGAGAACTTGCGAGCTCTCCTTGATGAAGTTAGATAACTGAAGTGCTTGGCATACAACAAACGCTGGGAAATTAAAATAATAAATTTTTAAACATTAAAAATAAACAGACTTTTATTGTATGCACAATATGATCATGAAGATTAGGAAAAAATCCAATGTTATAAAACAATTTGATCAAGAAGAAAAGGTACAATTCTAATGATATAAATTATAAAAAGGCCAAACAGACCAGCGTGGTCTGTGATTCTGTAAAGTATAAAATAAAATATAAAACTATATAAGGAAATGAGTCATGGTTGTGTTTGTCTAATATAACCTTGACCTAAATATACACTTGCACTTCAAGTATTGAACCTAATTCTACACAATTTAAGTTTTTATTGACATTAATTTTATTATTGTTGTGTTGGCCATTGTTCAGTTGAGGATTGTTTAACATTGTGTATTACCTGCTTGAATGTTCGGTCGGCCACTGACAGGAGGAAGAAGAAAATCAGACTCAAGAAAAATCTCTGAACAATCCCATTGAACATCAACAAGTATTGTCTGTGAACAGAACATTTTATCGTCAGTAAACAAAACATTTTATTGTTAGTAAACAAAACATTTTATTGTTAGTAAACATAACATTTTATTGTCTGTAAACAAAATCTGGAAATATTTTTTATCTTTATTCATTTCATTGTCTGTAAACATTTTATAGTCTGTAAACATTTTATAGTCTGTAAACAAAACATTTTATTGACTGGGAAAATAATTTTTTATAGCTGGAGGAGACTACTCATAAACAATGTTCCTTCTGAGTTTCTTTTATTCATGTACCAATAAACTTGTAAGTAAATCATCTTTTTTCCAGTTCAAATTTGTACATCCCACAAACACACAGAGATTTTTCTAATATTTGCTGCTGGGTAACTTTAAATTGTTGTGCTGTGTCTGGCAGAGAGCCACATGTACATTGTTCATAAAATAACTACATGCAAGTCCCTTATGAAAACATAAAAATATTCACAAACAAACCATTGGACTAGTTTAAAAAACAAGCTAAACAATAAAAAGGCTGTATGGGTGTTGATAAAAAAGGGAATGTTCTCATATTTTTTTTACTCATGTTGTTGATCAATGATGTGTGACGGCTGAATGGGAGTTTTTTTTGTTTGTTTTATTGTTACCTCCAGGAATAAGTGCTGCCCAAAAGATTAGGTACTTCAGACAGTTGAGCCCAGATTCCTGACAAGGTCATAAAATCTTCCCAGCGTGCCATTTCTTTGTTGACATAGATACGAAACACTAGAGGTACCTGTAATATAGAATATAGAGCTTACATAAATAAATTATCATTATGCTATACTGATAATTTTTAACAAAGAAGAGAGATCCCATTATCATATTATACTAGCATCCCGGTCAAGATTCCAAAACAACTTTGCCAGTTGCCACCCCAGAAGGGTACTCAACAATCTCCTAAAGTTTCATGGTGATCGGATGAAAGGTTTAGTCAGCTATAAAAGACATGCATACATACTTGCATTTTTATACATATACATAATGTAAAATGCCCATAATCTCATGAAATATTGTGTAAAAAAAAAAGACACCTACCACACCCATGACAACAGAGAATAAAAGTCCTATCAGGAAATAGTCTGATGACTCAGGCAGGCTGTCCACTTTGTCTATAATGGCCCACCCAATGTCTAGGGCGGTCAGGTCAACTTTTCTGCACTCACTTCCCTCCCATATAACACAGGACACTGAGATGGCAGAAACAAACAAGTTTGAATCACTTGCATCAATGTTTTTATATGATGAAACAGACGTACAAAGTGTTCATGTTAAGAAGTGTTCTTACATCAACATTGTGGTGTCAGCTAACTAAGAGAAAACAACTCCTACAATCCATGGCCTACCTTTATCAGGCTGAGTTATTGTACCTGAACTTGTTGGGGAGCCACTTTGCTGGAAATAGATAAAAATGAATCTGTCAGCTCTATGGAGATCGTTTTAATTTTAGATACTCATTATCAATTAAGGTTATTATAAATTTTATTAAATTCCATTCAGATTTGTTTGTTAAGTTTTAAAACACTACTATTTTAAAAAGAAGAATATATCATGTATAAAAATGTATGTAAACAATAGTAATATAAGAAGTAAATAAAATAATGGTTGGTAGTAAGATATACTATTTACTTTTATAACATTTGTGTAAGTTTGTAATAATTTCAGCTCTAAAATGTTAATCTGATACACCCTGCTTGTAAAATAATCTACAGGACAGAGATAGCACCATTCCATACATGTTACAAGTCATTGTTTAAGAAGACGGAGGAAAATTGATCTTTGTAAACATGTTTTGGTTTGTAATAACAACACCTTAAAATTATTCCCATAAAAATTGTAGTTTCCCTTGATACATCCCTGAACCACTGGCGATATGGCCGACACACAAGCTTACAGTAACATGGTCAATTTGGTTTTAAAGCAAGACAGCAGACCAGCTTCATTGGAAGAACTCACTAAAAATCTGGATCTTGGATAAACTGTTACTGGATGGTGGATGTTGATTTTAACTTCTGCCAATTAAATGCTAAAACCAGTGCAATGAATTGGGAAATTAATTTTTTTGGACTTATTTTATTCACTGCATTTTAAGAATAGAAAAGATGAAATCCAATCCATGTTTTTGCTGGGTACACTGTGTACTTCCAATGAAACTTATCATTTTAGTAGCATTAACACTAGCCAAACTTTGTGTGTTTTTTTTTTTTTTAGACAGATGGCATCCTGGGGTAGGGGTAGGATTGGTGGGGGGTTGGGGGCAATGACTAAGTACAACTCACGGTTTTGTTTAGAAAGGGAAGAAATCATTATATGAATTTATACATTTTAAATATTTTCTTTTATTAGAATAGAATGAAATGGAGAGGAAAAGAATTGTTAACCTTGGGTTATTTCAATCTAGAAATCATGGCCGATATATTCCATACAACTACAACAAAAATCATTTTAAAATGTTAATACTACAGACATTTGAACAGTCTTAAAGCCAACACATGATGCCACTTATTCTAACTACTTAACATTTCTCGTTAGTAATAGATTTTCAATGAGTCCATTCATGTGTCGTGTTATGTAGAAATAGACCTAGACAAAAATGTATACTGATCTAATACCTGAAAATTTCTTAAAATTACTTAAGATGAGCTTATAATGATGATATAGGTTTTTATGAAAAATTTCAACAAAAAGTTATTAAAAAGCAGCACACAGTTGCAAAAAAGTTCACAAGAAAAACAAAAGCATCTTATTTAAAAAAATTCAGCCCAAGTATTCCTATCTATTTGAGCAGAATTGGCTGTTAAAGATGGCCAACAATGAATAAAAGTTTTTCTTGTGAACTTTCCAGTAGTTGTTTGGTAAGAAATGTTAAAATAATATTTTGTGCCTGGTTGAGTTAAAATGTGTTGTGCTATCACAGTGTACAGGCCAGTCAGTGGTCAGCAGAAGCAGTGTGCAGTGTCATCTAATAGGGTTATATACAGCAGATACAACAGCAGCCTTCAGATGCTCACACTAAATAAATACAGTAGTGGGACACATAACATAGAGCCTCCCCACATACAGTTCAACTGTGAAGAAACAAACAAAAAGTCAGCAGGGAGATCCTCTGTTAAATAAAAATGACATGACAGACTGACAGTTTGTCATTGACAGAAGAATAATTGAGGACAAGCCATGAAGGTAATAATGTTAAAATAGTTCCTGGCATCACATGTCTTTAAGTGACACAATAATGTCATTGATATGGTTTTTTTGTAAAACAGCATGATACATAAGAGAAACATAGGTCATGATGTCAACATGGAAAGGTGTCTTAAAAAGACACACAGGTCATGATGTCAACATGAGAAAGTGTCTCAAAGAGACACATAGGTCATGATGCCGATAATGGCAGATGTCTGATTCCTGTCTTGGTCACTAACATAAATATCAGAAGATGATAGCTTTAGATTGAAACAAAATACAGTACACAGATTGGGACATTGGAAATCATAAAGTGGAAAGTTTGGATATGAATAGCACTAGCAAATAGTTCAAGTCAACTCTAGCAAATAGTTCAAATCAACTCTAGCAAATAGTTCAAGTCAACTCTAGTAAATAGTTCAAGTCAACTCTAGCAAATAGTTTAAGTCAACTCTAGTAAAGTTATCTCAAAGCTTTTAATCTATATTTTGAATAAGTCATTGGCGTTTATATGTATAACATTATCACTATGGTCACATTTGGTAATACAAATACCATCTTCAATATAATTTACTTTTAAACTTCCCATGTCATCATTTCTTTCTTAAAATTGTTAACTATTATTTATTTGGAATAATAAACATCTCAAACTTATTTTTTTTTATACAGAGACAAGTATTTACATTTTTTGTTTCTTTTAAATTTAAAAAAACATCTAAGTAAAACTAACCGCATTATGAAAATGTTGATAGAAATTCCATAATATATTGCCATGAACATATTTAGTTATTGACTTTCATGTACATATATTCTTCCAATGTAGTCTATATGGTAAAATTATATGCAATGCATAAAAAATATGTTACGTTAGATGCCACAGATGATATGAATGGGTTTGTTTCACTTTAATTCACTTTCTTAAAAATTTTTTTTTTTTAAAGCTTTATTATATTTTTTTTTCTTTTAAACTAATTAATTATTTGCCATCATTTTACTTCAAGAACATCCATTCACTTTGATTCTAAAAAGTTATTTTAAAATTTTTTAAAGGAAAAAAAAGTGAAAAATTAAAAATGTTTGCAAAATAGTCAGATATTTAAATTGAAACTTCAAAATATTGCTTTGAGATTTTAAAAAAATATATTAGTTATCTACAAGTTTTAAAAAATATATTTTTAAAAAATGAAATGTTATTTAGAATTGATTAAGCACCAGAGTTGAGGCTAAATAAGAAAGAGCACCTACACCATGCTAGACCACAGCTTACATGTTGGAGGTCAGAGGTCAAAGCTAGTCAGTTACAAGTGATTACATGAAGAAGATAAAATATTTTTATTAAAAAAAAAAAAAAAAAACTATTTCTAAGACTTGTACAGACTTGTGGTTTACGAAATGTTGTGAACGTCTGATTGGTCATTATACCAGGGGGAAGCAATCCATTGGCTGTCTGTAAAAAACAAAAAGGCTATTTCTAAGTGCCCTTATAAGTGAACATGTGAAAAACAAAACGATGCCAATAGATGTCTGCAAGATAATGGCATTAGGATTTTAGGAGATGGATACAGAAGATGTGGGGATGTTCTTTGGGTTGCACACACATAAGCAAGCGAGGAGTAAGGTTCAAACGGAAATAAAGAAACCATTGCGCTTTCCAAACATCAAAAGTCTAACACAGAAACATGGCTATCCAGAGTTTAAATTTTGGTGAACTTTGGTTTGAGACTGCATGAAATCTTATCCCTTGGACCAAGTCTCATCAGATTAAAACACAAACAATTTGATCCCTGTCACACCGTGAACCTCCTGACAAAGTTCAGTTTAGATCATTTCTGATCATTATTGGATAGTTATTCAAGGTCATCTGTTGATAGGTTCATTAAATAGCGATAAGTATTTATTTATTGGATAAAGTTTAAAAAACACTAATTGGACCTGGACCATAAGACCACCAGCATCCCTATGGTTTGTTGACCAACCTAAAAAGACTGCAAGCCATATAGTTTTCTGACCCCCCATAATAGAGAGACATATTCAGAGAAATGACATACAATACATTTTAAAACTCTATGACATTGTTTTGGTACCAGCAGCGTACACATCTATGCTTGTATAAAAAATATACAAGAAAAAGAAAAATTAAGTATATCACAAAGAGAAAAAAAATGTAAGAAAATAAAAGATAAAATTTGAACACAAAAAGGGTTGACAGCAAACCAAAGCCTGTAAGCATTGTACCCTTTCTTACAATCTGACTTACTCTAGTAAATGTGACAGCATTATACTCCCTTTCTTATAACCTTACTCTAGTAAATGTGACATCATTAAAAATCCTTTCTTAGAACCTTACTTACTCTTGTAAATGTGACATCATTAAACACCCTTTCTTACAACCTTACTTACTCTAGTAAATAAAACACTTTAATACCCTTTCATGCAGCTGAACTATATACAAAAATTGTATTCCCTTTCTTCAACTACAGGTGACCTACACATCCACAATTTTATACTTTTTTTTACATCTGTCCCTAAGTATCAACACTACCACAGCCATTGTTATTGCTGACCTAAATACCAATACCATCATACTCTCTCTTGTAATTAACATAAATACCAATACCATCATACTCTCTCTTGCAGCTTACATTAATACCAGTACCATCATGCTCTCTCTTGCAGCTTACATAAATACCAATACCATCATACCCTAGCTTACAAACTTATTCACACCATCAAACTATTTCTTTGTTACAATTTTGTTTTGTCTCAAGATGTTGAATCTTCCAGCTAGAACAAAAAACTACAGTGCTATAAATACCTTTCTTTCAAAAATTCAAATCTCTTAGATTTAGCGCCATTGCATTTTAGCTATAGCACCATTGCATTTTAGCTATAGCACCATTGCAAGCTACTAAAGACCTTGACCTTGTCAGCATGCCATGGTACTGAGTTTAAAACAAAAAGGGTCAAGTGTGCATGAAATGAATGAAAGATGATTAAAACGATACCTGCTTAGTTGGTGGTGGGCTGCCGGGCTGCAAACCCTTGGGAATGAGGGGAAATCAATAGTCACAAACAAATGGATTTATACAAACTTAGACAAAGCAATCAGGCATGCAAACAAACTTAAGAATTGGCTGGTACAAACAAGTTATTTTTTATAAACATAAAGCAAAGAATCCATAGCTCCTGCAAAACTAGTTTTTAGGTTTTATGTGATTTGTCTCATAACTATCTGACTTATTTATCACAGCATCTCTACCATAATGACCAAACTCAGTCAATAATTACTCTTAAAATGAGTTGAACATAAATATTGCATTATACAATTTAAAAGATCATAACAATGTCTTCACCAGCAGTATTTTTAAAACTTATTTTAAAAACTGCATTTATTGCACAGAATGGAATAAATAGCCTGGATATTTTCATCACAGAGGATGGATGTCAATAAAAAGCGTTACTAGAAATGAACCACACTAATGGCTACTCCTGTTGTGTGCAGACAAGTGAGCACTTTATTAGAATCCCAAACTCTTAATGTACCAAAGCGTGGTAATCCTCGGTTTACCGCTTTTTTTACCAAAGAGCGGTAATACGCGACTCAATAGAACTCTCTTTAGAAACGAAATTACGGAAAATAAAAACTCTCCAGAGCGTAAAAAACGATGTTTTCGACTTCCGGCAATAACGGCTGTTAACCTCGCTAATGTTATCGCTCGATTCGCGAAGTTTTTACGTTTTTTTTCGAAGATGCGATTTCCCTATACTTTATTACTAAAATAATAGTACTAAACTACAGGTAAAAATAGTTTTAAACTCAAAACGGTCTTTCGGATACATAAAATAACCATTTTTATTCTAAAAGATGACGTCAGTATGACAATAATTATATAAATGGATTTCACGCAATTTTTAACATTTCATAACCGGTTGATCGCAATTTGGGAAATTCTTACGGTACTGAGGCAGAAGTTTTCCAAAAACCTTATGGCACATTAAGAGTTAAAGATATCTCTGAGAAATTTATTACTTTAAATTAGGGCTGCAGAAATTAATGATTAAATAATCAATTAATTGTTAAAGATTTTAATCTATTTAAATTAATTTGATTTATTAAAATTTAAACAAATTTTTAATTTTTCCCCCCAATTTATTAATAACTTACATTTTTTGCTACATACTTTTCCCTCGAGTTATTATCTATTTAGATGTGCATACATAAACAAAAAGGTTTTTCTTCCTTATTTCTTGCATAGCGGAACAAATTTGCTGTGTCCTGTCACAAAATTTGGGAGCCATGGAATAACAGGGACTTAACCGATTTTGCGAAATAATGAATTGCAACTGAATGGGATCTATATATGTGTTATAAAAATATAATTAGCTGCAATTGATTGTTTAAATCTTTTTACGATTAATTGAAAGAAATTTTTTAATCAGTACCAGCCCTACTTTAAATTAATGTCTAAAGTCTAATTTTAAAAAAAAACTTAACATATATAAAACATAGGCCTAAGCTCATTTAATGTGCCAAATTCAAATGGCTTTTATTAAAACACACTCAATGGGAATTCCATCTTGCAACAGAAAACATTTTCCACACAGTTTAATGTAATTTTGGGGAATAGCATTTTCGTTGTATTAATCAGATGATTAAAACTACAAAAAATACAATTAATAGCTTTAATGGCTATTCATAATTTACATTTTATGACTACCATACATACTCATTCTAATGCCAACTTTTTCAAAACAAAATCTAAGGGAAAAGGTTGGGGGTCTACTTACGAGCAGGTCATGGGTGATTTCTAAATGTATATTGAATATCAGTGTTATTATTGCAGATCATCAAGGTCTTTGTCTACATTCTACAAGATTCAACTGCTCTACCAGAAGCTATAAAATATTATTAAACATCCGCACTTCTCATTTATTAATTTTAGTTATTTTTCTGAATGTTTTAATAAATTAATTTACAAATTTTGACCGATTTAGCTTGTAGTTTTAAAAAAATGTGTCTTATTTTGTTTGCACAGTTCAATTATTATTTTTGGGTCAGCTTATGAGGGGGGAGGGGGGGTAAGTTGGCTTACAAACAAAGGGACTATAGAATGAGTATATACGGTAATTGTTTTTAACTACATGTCCATATTATTGAACATTCAAGTAGAATTATGGCTTATAAGTCATTTAAATCAACATTTTCCTGTAATTAAAAATAAAAAAAAATTAAAAATTACTAAATCTCAGTAGCATAATTTGACCCAATCCTCGAGTGCAGTTGTCGGTTGATGTTGTGATGCAATGTAGGAATTTTTGTAATGTTTTATATCTTTATAAATCTTAAACATGTTTGTTATATATCTTTTGTTCATTAAAAATTTTTAAAACTTCTTTTACATAATGTAATATAAATTGTTTATCCAATTTCGAGCTCTTATGATGTCATGTAAAATAACCATAACCAAACATAACCTCAATATTATATATTGCTGTTGTTTAATGGAAGTCCCTGAATCAACAGGGAGCTTATAATATTGATGTCTAACAGAGAACTAACAGAGCCATGAAGTGCTGCTACATTCATCCAAATACACAGCACCCTGCCCTCCACAAACATCAAGGTTTACAGCACAACTATGGCCTAAATCCATGGGGCACAACACCTATAATAAAAGGGTCTCGGGCACAACAGATCAGGCCCAGGGGTAACTTACAGGTTGTAGGAGGTTGATGACATGAAGAGTGCTGGTGGTGTACTCCGTCTTCTCTTCCCCCTCCTCCCCAGAGTCGTCACTGTTACCGCAGCTGCTGGAGTAGGCGGAAGATGTCGTCTCATCTGACTGCATGTGGTCTTCCCATTCCTCAGAACTCATGGTGGCCTTGAGTGAAGGAGACACAAGAAACATAATATTGATTCTAAGTCGAGGATGTGTTTGGACAAAGGGGGACTTCAGTGAAGGAGACAAAAAGAGACCTATAAATTATAAGTCTATGAAGTGTGTGAGGACAAGTAATAACAGAAATATTAAATTTAAGTCTAGGAAGTGTGAGTCAACGAATGGTCAGGTGGTGAGTTTGAATCTTATTCAGCTAAAAGGCAGGATATTATTGGATGCTCATATTATTAGAAACAGGGTGTGTATCCATTTAAATGTATTCACCTAGTTAGACTATTCAGGTTAATGTATTTAATAGCTACTCACTTTGTTAGAACCCTCTGGTGTATGAGCGCCTGTTTCATTTTCAGATGAGCTCACATGTTTTCCATTGAGATTATGTGAACGTATGCCCAGAGTGTTAGGGACATTCCTACTCCTTGTGGTTTCTCCACTGTCCCCCGTGGTACCAGATGCACGACGTCGACGCCGCAGCTGGCTGCGTGACTCGTTTAACTCTACTTCACTCCCTGTAAACACAAAGTCTTCCCATTATTTAGAACAAATAAGAAACAACCACCATATCATTTTGAAAAAAAAAGTCTGAAATACTGTTAGAGTTAAAAATATCAGTTAGCGAGCCAAGTAATTCATTATAAAGGGTTGTAATTATTTGATATAATAACCTTATTGTGATGCTATCACTGTACAGTCGGACCTCACTAAGTCCACTTCCCTTGTAATTGTTGCTACAATAACATTATTGTGATGATATTGTACAGTCGGACCTCACTAAGTCCAACTTCCCTAAGTCAAAAACCTTCCTATATTGAATTGTTGGTCTCAGGAAAATTCCATAAGACTAATGTATTTTATATCTTCTTAACTCGAAGATTTTTGGTTTCCAACCTCTATTAGTCGAATTTTCTAGAGCATGCTGTGACTCTTTTTGAAAAGAAAAATGTTACTTCCCACATCACAACATAGACCATGGAGGGAATAAAGTGGGGAAGGGGAGGGCTTGTGTCCGTATGTCAAAGCAAGTTGGTTTTCGTTTCATGTGAAACATCAGACACTGCCTCTTTCCTTTCAAGACTTCTGGCCAGTATGGCTGTTCTCCTCCACCCCCTTTCAATATCAACATTGTCCTTCATTACTATGAGCTTAAAGGCCATTTTTGTAAAGTCGATTTTTTGGGGGGTTCCTTTGAGTTCGAGTTAGAGAGGTCCGACTGTATAAAGATTATAGTTTTTAAAAAATTTCAATACTAAAATTTTAAAGTTAACAGGGAGAAGTGCTGACTGACCTGAGGAGTTTGTGGTGCCGTTGGCACTAGCCATTCGACCAATGGCCAAATCTTTCAAAGGTGAAGGTTTCCTGGTCAGGATGCCAACAACTGACCGAGGTCCACTGCTGCTACCAGCCTTAGATGGCTTGATGGATGAAGTACTAACCTTTGGCCCAGTGCTACTGCTGGCTACACCACTGCATTTGCTGGGGTCCTCTGAGAATGTAATTGATTGGGCTATTACTTTCTAGGCCAAGTGTTTCAAGCATCAGTATGTAGTTTAATCATAGGTGAATCATTATATGAATTGTTTATTATTAGATGGAGTGTTTTTTCTTGTTTTATTTAAGTCTAGTAAAAGAAATGGTACTTAAGTTAAAAGGAGTAATATTAAAAAATGATAGGATAAATAAATAAATAACAAGACAATGATACAACTAAATAAGTGTGCAGGACAATCTCTTTAATCAATCAATTTAAAAAAATTGAATTTATAGAAACATAATCAGCAAACATAAATATTAAAAATAATTACAATGATTTATTTAGAAACTATTAAAATAATAAATTGAGTGAAATATTACCATCGATTAAGAACTGATTAAAAACTTCATTATCAATAATTAGAAAGAGAGTAAAAACTACATTATTATCAATTAGAAACTGAATAAAAACAACATTACCATCAATTTGAAAATGAGTAAAACTACATTACCATCAATTAGAAACTGAGTAAAAACTACATTACCATCAGATTTGATGTCAAACTCTTGGAATCTGAGTCTCTTCCATTTCTCTTCAAACTTATTCCGCAGGTCTTCATTAGCAGGGCCGTCCGACTCTCCATCTGAATCTGATGGATTATAATTGGATATGTCAGATGGTCTTTCCCCATCGGACATGTTTATCTGCTCAAGGCTTTCATCCAGAGCATCTAGCCCTGCAGTGACCCGCCCCTTCTGCATTAAACCAACATCTGACTCCGAGCCTGGTGGCTCTGATGTGTCAGTTTGTAGCTGCAGGTGAGGGGAGGCCTTGCAACAAGGCAAGGAGGACAAGGTCATGCTTGAGGGGGTGGACAGGGGAATGCGGTCAATGTTGGACAGTCTGTAGGAGGAAGAAAGTGATGACACTGATGATGAGGACAGGTGACTGATGGAAGAGGAGGAGTTCTCCAGGTCTGAGTGGATCAGGAGGGAGCTGCAGCTACGCAGAGTCTCCTCATTTAGGATCTCCTGCACGATGACATCAGAGAAACACTGCAGCTGTGAGTCTGTCTCTCTGGGAGTTTGGTCACAGCCACACGCCTGGTCTAGTTGGCTGTCTTTGTTACAGCCATGACTGGACACCTGGACTAGTTGACTGTCTTTGTTACAACCATGGCTGGACACCTGGACTAGTTGACTGTCTTTATTACAGCCATGGCTGGACAACTGCTCTGCTCTACCCCCTTTCTGACAGCCACAGCTGGGATTCTGTTGTTTAACGTTCGGGAAACTGCGGGATTTGGACGGTTCATGGCCACTGGAAAACTTGACATGATTTTTTAAGGGTCTGTCAGGGCATCTCAGGCCGTTCTGGTGGGCATGACGGAGCTGGTCATCGGCACCGCCCGAACGTGTCAGGGACAGCCTGGGTGATGTGGCTGCTTGAAGTTCAAGGTTAGAATCAGAGACAGCGGATGCCAAAGAGCGAATCTGTTTGTGTCCACCAGGACATTTGGCACACTTTTCTGTAGAACATTCCTGAGAAAACTCACTAACATCAGCTACACCACTGGTGGAGTTTGAGATTAGCTTTTTAGGTGAGCCCTCGCTGAATAGAACATGAGGAAGGCTTTTTTCTGGGCCAAATGACCGAGTATTGGAGCAATCACACAAGTTTTTGTGAGTGGGATCACATGAATCTAATATACAGTCCTGTCTTCCCAACAATGTTTGATTAGAAAGTTGGCAAGACGAGTTATTAGAATGACAAGTTAAATATGAAGGGTCATTGCAAGAGGGATGATCACTAACTCTGTTAGAACTAAGCTCCTGCGGGTGGCAGTGCCGAAGGCAAGGGTTAAAATCTGTCTCAGTGCACGAACATATATCCCTTGACGTAAACTGCCCAGCTTGTTTTTGTTGACAGATGCTGTCATACTGTGAGCTGTGTCCACTGGCTTTCAGGCAGTCACAGTCTGCGTAGTTATCTGCACAAGCTGACATGGTCGTGGAGTCAAGGGTGACCCTGTTATCCGCACAAACCTTCGGCCTGGAATCTGTGATGTCACTGGCCAGGAGATAGTCTAAGCCTTCTCTGTCTGCACCATTGGGATCCCTGCTGTGAGGACAACGGTAGGAATCTTGTTTTTTTAACTTGATCCCGACATCATTGTCACCGTCCTCAGTGTCGTCATTGTCACTGGGGACACCCACGTCTCGGCACACCTTCTCAACAGTCAACAGATTGGGCAAATTGTCCAACAAGTTATAACAACATCCAGACTTTTGGACGGAATGATTGCCCCAGTTGCCTCGATGTCCCCAGCCTGTGCGGTCAGCTTTCCCCTCGTTGAGCTCAGGTCTGACATCCTGGCTTTTGTCTACGACTTGAACAGCACCCGGCATGGGCTCAGCCTGGTACTTGGCTGGTTTGGGAGTACCCTCCCTTTGTGCGGGTGCGTGGTGGTGTCTGTGGTGGTGGTGGTTGGTGGAGCTGGTCACGGGCTTGAGATCGTAGTCACTAACAGATCGAGACAGTAAGTTTTTCTCCATGTCCAGATGGGAGGGGGGAGGCTCTGACTTCTGAGACTCTGTAGGTGGATGCTTGGACTCTGAGGTCCCCGTGGAGTTTGAAAAGTGGGCTTTACTTGACTTTGATGTGTCAGTGTTACCACCATCTTCAGCACATGTGCTGTTGTTACCAGATGTACGACCTTTACGGGGAATTTTCTTAGGTCGTGCTTTCCTTGTAACCCTAACCAAGCAACAACAAAAAAAAATAGTTAAAAAAAAAAATTATCTTCAAACTAATACAAAATCTCTTAATATAATATTTGATAATTTTGAATGAACAATAAATTAGTTGGTTCTTTTTCCTTACATAAAAACTATAATATCTAACATCTAAAGACAAAATATTGAAAACTAACATAAAAGTTATGTATAAAGTAAATTTATCAAATTGAGTTCAAAGATGAAGGACCTAGTTTCTATAATGTTAAATAAGTTAAAGTAAAATGCAAGACAAATACCTTTATACAAAAAACCTTTTAAAATAGATGAAGGAAGCCTTATTGTAATGTGTAGACTCCTAAATAAATATGAGGTAGGTATGAAAGCAGAATGGTAAATGTACAACTTGAACTATTATATTCAGCTAAAACTTGAGAGCCATACCCCGTGGTTTAACTTGTGGCACCTATCCAGCACAGTTTGGGAATGGATCAGACAGAGTAAAAACATCAGAGTTACTTTCCGATGGTTAGACTTACCCTGAGATAGTTTTTGCCCGCTTGGGGGGCTTGTGATTGATGTGGGCCAGCACAGTTTGGGAATGGATCAGACAGAGTAGAAACATGAGAATGGTTGGCAGGATCACCTCAGTAAAGGAAAGCTCCTGGAAGTATAGTTGAGTTATTAGATTCCATAATGATCCAACTCATGCTTAATAAAATGATTCTTGCAAAACCTTTCATGCCATTAGTGTGAACACCTTTCATGCCATTAGTGTGATTATCATTCATGCCACTAGCGTCAACACCTTTCATGACATTAGCATCAAACCTTAAGTTATCTACATTGGTATGATTTTGGTATCTAGCTGCGGTGCCCTAACTGTGTAATCATAAAATAGAGCCGATCTCTTGTGACCAGCAAGGCTTTTTTTTTCTTCAAATGTCTAAATTATGAACGTACTCATAGGATTAAAACTAGTTTCAGTACCTGTCTGCATGACCAAGGCTAGCACTGACCTCTTGTGTGACCAGCCTGTGTTGTGACATTGCTAAAAAGTGTATGTTTGATAAGGCAAAAATTTGGAAATGTCAGTGTGGCTTGGCATTTCTAACAAGACTTTGGGGGGCACTTGTTCTGTGAGCATAGAAGAAATCTTCATTAACACTGCCAATGAGAAGATAACTTCAACTAGGGTTGGGTAAAGTTGTCACCCCTTGTGAATCTACTAAGTTTACAGTATGGTTTATTAAAACTTGAGCCCAAATGTTTAAAAAAAAACCCCATTCAATTTGTGTTATTCCACAACCAGCTGTCTTCATTCATATGAGTCTGTAGCAATGTTCTAGGTATATATATTATTGCACTTTCAACACAACTTGAATTTTTATTGACTTATAAAAACGTATCATGTGGCAAGGCATTAAATTCTTATCCATGCATGCAGGACAAGCCAGCTTCCAACAAACCTCAGCGATACCTACATCTTCCATGATGCTGTGGTCAAAGTTTCGCAGGTAAACAACTATAGTGACCACCTGTAATGTGTACAACACAAAGAGGACGGCATACAGCTGTTTGGACGTCTGGTGGACCCACCTGGTAGGGGAATAGATATCAAACACGGTTGAGGTCATAAGTAAGTAGCCCCTGGATCACAGTACACACAAGCAGTTCAAGACAACAGATAGATGATATATGAAAGGGAGATGTGTGACTTCAGCGACTCACCAGTTGTAATAAAACGGGAAAAAGAGGACCCGAGCGACTGCTTTCCTTGTAATGTAGACCCATGGCACCTGTGGCTTGGCTTTGGCAAAGGTTGAGCCTAGGGGAGGCAAACAAAAGGTATGCTATTGGTGTCTATTAAATCTTTTCATAAACTGGCGCCAACAGTAAAGTGCCTCTATCATATTTTCTTTGTAACAAAATATATGTTTACAACACACTAGGGCCTCAGATATTCAAACAGCAGATATTTAAAAGGTCATTGAGACAATTTGTGTTGGGGACTCACCTCTAATAAGATCCACATCAATATATTCTGTCTTTAAACGAACCTTCTTGCGGGGAGCATTGTGTAGAACGAATGGTGGTTGCTGAGGAAATAAATCAATAAATGCAGTAGAGGACTCCATATTTCTAGGAACTTAGGTTTAATATCTTGTTTGATGCATGCTTAGGGCTTAATGTTCCTGTACTTTGCCAGACTTTATGGCATAGTTTGTTGACTCATACTTAGTGCTTTTTACTTTTGAGAGCGTAATATTTGTTTATTCTGATAAGTTACCTTTTGTAGTTTCTTTTCAACTGATTGTTCCCAAAGTTGTTTGTCATAGGATCCAATCTGTAGAATTTTGAACAACAATGTTTTTTTAATTCACAGAATGCAGAGGTTAATGCCAGTTAAAATAGAAACAAGTTGGCAACATCAACAACAAAAAAATAAATTAAATACCAAATGACCAACCCAAGTATGAGTTACTGTTATCCTGTTTTCTTAAGATAAACATGACTAATCCTGGTGTGACAATAATTATTGTCCCAATATTCTAATCTAAATTTGATAGGAAAGTTATAAGATTTGTCAAGGTAATGATAACTTGGTAATAGCTGCTTTATATGTTATGGTCTAGTGATTAAAATGAAGTTAATGTTTTACTTTTACAGTTTCTTAAGATCTCTAATTCTAATTATATAATGCAAAAAAAATAATAATCTATTTAAAATAAAAATTGTTATATGAATATATATATAACATATACTTAAGTTAATTTAGACAAATTTTAAAAATATACATTATAGCAAGATAGTTTTGCAACAATGGTCCAGCCATTAAAAAGAAGTTATTGTTTTAGTTTTACATTCTTTTAAGACATCTAATTCTTTTAAAAATAAAAATTGTTACATGAATATCTATGGTTAAGTATACTTAATTTAATTTAGGGAAGATTTTTAAAATTTACATTATAGCAAGATAGTTTTGCAACAAATGAATTAACTACAGTTCAAAGTGCATGGCATTTGACTTCATATTGTGTCGCAAAGGGATATTGATGGGGACCCAGGTCAAAAAATCAACTTGGGAAAAAATTAGTCGCATATTAGTTTAAAAAAAACAACTGATGTCTAAAAGTCAATTAAGCCATAAAATATAAATTTAATTAAATTAATTGTATTTTTCATTTATTGGATTTATCTTATCTTACTTAGTTAATTCTAAAATAGCCATTTGTTAAACGCATAGTGGTCAAGTGTCACTGTGCTGATATGCTCTGTGCACTGGGGCCACTAATCTGTACGATTAAGTCCAATTATTGAAGTTTTACTGACTCTGGTATACAGCATCAATCTGTGACTTGAAAAAATTGTATACACTAAATATTTAATATGCTGCCCCTTAACTCTATTGAACAGAAATGTACCACAAAATTATGTTTTAAGATACATTTGTTCTCTGGCACTCTACAAAGCAAAAATACTATCATTTTGGGATATCTGATAAATTAAAAAAATTAAAATTAAAAATTCTTCAACCATAATCAATGATTAAATTCATATAATCAGAATGGGATACACAAAAGTCAATATAATGAAATGTGGCTGACCTTTTTCTGATACCATGCTATAGCATTGTGAACATTTTCCATTCCTCTTTGCCCAAAACAATTGTTGTCTTGGTCCTCAATACTTTCCTGTAAAAGACTCACAAGTGACAGATGACAGTCCTATTTGACAGTAGACCTGAATAATTTAAGTTTTTGTGTGTATAGATTTCTCCTATATGGCAGCCCTTGTTTGAGAACAGTTGTGTACTCAGGTCCTCTCAACAGTATAGTTATGTCTGATGAGAAAGTCTATGTTTAGGCTTTCCCACAGATGTCAATTTTAAAAACAATATGGTAAAAATAAAAAACTGTTTCCAGTCTGCATTGGATGGAGTTCAACTCAGGTCAATCTGAAAAAAAAAAATTAAAAAAAAAAAAATGAAATAAAAACACAAGTGGGGTAGTTTTCTATAAATGAACAGTAAAGATATGTCCAATTTAACTGATATTGTTCTGTGGTCACAAGTGGCTTAGACTAATTTAGTTTGTGATAATTTGTGGCCATGCTGTTACCCCAAGAGAGTGGATTAAACAAACAAACATGGCTGAGTTAGTTAGGGTATTGTAATATGACACAGTTTATTGATTCAAGAAATAAAGACCCAGCTTTTGATGTGAAAGCTTAAAATTTCCCAGGCAAACACATGATTTCGGAATCAGAATTCATAATAGGTAATCAGCTTGAATTCTTTTACAGGACAATATTTCTTTCACCCCCTCCCCCAAAGAGTTATAAATCAAAACGTTTTTAACCTGGGAAAGTCTCACAAAATTTTAAGATAAAAATCATTTCATTTTAAATAAAACTAAGAAAAAACAACTAAGCAATGCATCATTACCAAGCAATAGTTCATTTATACAATTCTAGTTCCCTGTTGAGCTATCTGTACTAATCCACTACATTACAAAAATGCCAAACAATCTACAGCAACATAAATAAGCCAATGCTATGAAGATATGTATATAAAATCTTACTGACAATAGGGACTTCTTGCTGAAATGTTAGGTATAGACACCTTGATGATATGACTGGTATAAAACTCCTTGCTGACAGAATGGTTTAAAACTCCTTACTGACAATAGAGGTAGAGAAACAACAAGATGTATAAAGGTTCACTCCCACACGGGGTAACAAATATATAACTTTACGGCTAGATCTAGAGTAATCCAAGTACATAGTGAGATCATGTGAATTTGTTCCCAAAATGAAAATGACATTATTCCATTGCACAATGACATAGCAAATATTTTTGGTCTTTTTCTAAAATTGTTGAAATTCCCTATTTGGAAAGTCTTTAACATTTCTAAAATTGTTTCATTTATAGTTGAGTCGAACATTGTCATTAGGCAACAACTTGTTATTTTAATGGTTATATCTTATTTATACAAGACAAATCTTAATAACCAAACATGTTTTATTTTCATGTTTATACCAAACAAATCTTAACAACCAAACACAGGTCATTTTCATGTTTTGAACAAGACAAACCTCACTAACCAAACAGTTGTTATTTCCATGTTTATACCATGACCAAATCTTAATAAACAAACTCTTATTTCCATAGTTATACCAGACAAATAAATAACCCATCACTTATTCTCATGGTTCGACCAGAAAATTCTTAATTACCAACACTTGTTACTTTCATCAGACACAAGAACATTTTTGTCTCCCACAGTCATTACCTGCCCAGACAGGGGAGGTGAAATGGGGGGAGGTGAAATGGGGGTGGGGGAGGATGTCACCACCAAATACCATTGGGGTCAAGACACACTTCTACAAGTTTTTTTAACAGCTTATCCAAAGGTAATAGACTGACCTTGGCATTACACATTTTGTGTGTGTGTGTGTGTTTGTGTAAGTGTGTGTGTGTGTGTGAGAGAGAGAGAGAGAGAGAGAGAGAGAGAGAGAGAGGGAGAGGGAGGGAGAGAGAGAGGGAGAGAGAAAAGAGAGAGAGAGAAATATGATAGAGGAATCTTTTGATTGGTATTATCAAAATAGTATGTATGATATTAGAAGACTGGATGTATCAATATTAGAAAACTACACTGATGGTATGATAATGAAAACTCTGGTTGTATGACAATAAGAAAACTACATGCAGTGATACATTGAGATTCCCATGATTTGCATTTTTTCTGATATTTATTTCTAACTATCCATAGTGGAATGGTTCTGCTATGAGCGCCATATGTACACTTTGCCATATGCTACAAATACACATCAAGCTGATTTATTAAGTTGTAACTACCGGTAATGCAAAACAATTTTAGTTCATGGAAATATGTTAAACTTATGTAATAAGGTACTGGGAAACCCCATGAAAACAACCAGAACACATGTGTGTTAGAAGGCTTCTTAAACAAACATACAATAATGCTAACATCTCCATAAAACTAAAATAAAGTTATGTTCACCAGAGGGATATGTCATTTGTTAACATGTGTGTATTTTTCTTCTTTGCCAATTCAGAATAAGTATGCATCATGATGTCATCATGCACAAGTCTAAAAGTAGTTATAAATAAATCTCATTAAAATAGACCAATGGGGAAAATTAGTAAAATAAGGGCATAGGGAAGTTCAAATGTAAACTTTAAAAAACCAATATTTGAAAATGTATCTTCGTATATTATTCCCACACTGCCAATTCTTACCTGAAATCATCAATTAGAGAGCTCCAGTAAATTAAGTTAAAAATCTGATGAAAAGACAATTGAGTTGCCAAAAAAGTAAGCAGATCTGTTTAAAAGAATACATGTCAATATCCTCCATTTGAATCACTAAAAGCTATTTTTAGTCAAATTTATTTTCCGACTATCCCAAGAGGATGTACAATCTGCAAGTTAAAACTTCTCATACAATGTGACAACATCACAAGTACATGTACAGTGGGAAAACCCATTGATTGGCCATGACTCAAGTAGGAAATAAACAGGGTCGATTATATCTGGACCCAAGTAACAACACAACCCTTTTCTGTAGCAGATCTAGTTGACATTTCACGATCTGTAAGTCAGTGATCAGGTTTACTTAAGAGAGTTGATATCCTCATAGAAATGTATCGCTATCTTTTAGATAAAACATGTATAGAAGCAGATCTAGTTGACCGAACAGCCTGGAGGAACTGAACTGATTCTGTGCAATCAATACCTTCAGCTGATTTTAATGTCAACAAAAATACAGACCTGGTGCCAACTAGAGTTCAGGGGTTCTGTGGTTTTTGAACAGGGGCATCTCTTGGATTTTCGCAGTGGTGTCAGAGTAGGGTTTGGGGGNNGGGGGGGGGGGGGGGGGTTCTGCGATATTTTTAGTGAAGGGTGTAATTAGGATGCAAACACCAGATTGACATTTGAATGTCAGGGTAAGTGGGTGCTTGGTTGGCATTTGAATGTCAGGGTCAGTGGGTGCTTCGTTGACATTTAAATTTCAGGGTCTGTGAGTGGGGTGACATTTAAATATCAGAGTCTGTGGGTGGAGGTGGATCAAGAATCCAAGGTTATTTAATTTGTTTTTTAACTGTATGCCTATACTATTACTCAGATGTAAGTTTGAGGTCAATTATCAAGTACCTGATTCCACCTAAAGCTTTTTACTGCCCACCCGACGTATGCACTTACTATACCAGACCATTAACATATGTACATACAAACACCGATCAAATATGTACATACAAACACCGATCGACATATGTACATACAAACACCGATCAACATATGTACAGTACATACAAACACCGATCAACATGTACATACAATTCATACAAACACCGATCAAATATGTACATACAAACACCGATCAACATATGTACATACAAACACCGATCAACATATGTACATACAAACACCGATCAACATATGTACAAAACAATACCAGGCGTCTCCCGACTTAGCCAGAAAACTATTACAAAATGGAGCATTCTTAAAATAGAAAGCCATTGACCATACGTGTATCGACAATCAATAGAAACAATTCTGCTGCACGGTAAACTAGGTCAGAAGGTTCTAGACATGTTCAGGGCTATAAATAGACACAAGACAAACAAACCTGCCACATGGAATTATTTACTTCTGAATAACAGAAAGAAAGCCAAAGAGCAAAACGTTTGTGACAAGCAAGACCTTGAGGTTAACAAGAAAAGTACGTCTATACTCAAGAGTACTCGGGACTATCTTTAAAAAAAAATTATACGAGAACTGCAATTGTATTACTGTTTAGAAAAGAGCTCACTATTTGGTATGATGACGGCATTAGTATTATTGTTTAGAAAAGAGCTCACTATTTGGTATGATGACGGCATTAGTATTATTGTTTAGAAAAGACCCCAATATTTGGCAATAAGATTGCATTTGTATCATTGTTTTGAAAAAAAAAACAACAACATGGATAAGCATAGGACGCAATAATCTGCTTCGATGGAGCTTCTGACACATGTTGGATACCACATCTTTCATCATAAGACTTAAAATAATTGAAATTTGAACTGGACAAAAATAGACACCCATCGGAAAGTTTGGGTTTTTAAAAATAAGTTTGAAAAACACTGTATATATTCCGTTAAAGATCAGTTATTTATTAATAAAAAAAAAATAATAATTACAGGACTCTTAGTAAAGAAGTCGATAAGGCTGAGAACCACTACAATTGTCATAGACCAGTCGAAAAGTTTGTAAAGGAGCCAGCAATAAATCCGCGCGAACCGACCAGACCTTCTGTCACCTTCATGGTCACGTTTCCCGTCACGTGGAGAGTGGAGGCAGACGATTTAACGTGACCTACTTAATTCTGACCCAAGGGTTCCCATGAGGCTAGCAGCAACTCTCGAGTCTTCAGTGAAAGCTGACTTAATGTGCATCTAAATATACCACCTCTGAGGCGTCAGTAGGGGATGCGGACCGCACCGGGTGGCACCATCACAAGGGGTGACATTACAATGTAAAACTCTGTATGCCTCGTTATTTGGCACCGGTAAGCAAGGAGTAGGTCTACGTGGTAAGTCGTGAGGGGGGTGGGGGAAGACATCATGAGCTACCGGACTGGGTGACACCAACCCTAGTAACGCCTCTGTGCCACCGTGACAGATATCCGTAGCCAATATAGATTTATACGATGCCTTTAATGTGAAAGTGTGGCGCACTTTTTAGACCTCAGCCCGGGTGCAGCTTTTCCTCGGCACGCCCCAAATTTCCCGGTGAACAAATGTTTCACCGTATGTTTTAACTTCATGTTCTGCTCCGGCCATTGCATTATAAAGTAACTTGGCCAGCATTAGCAATGCTGATTCTGTGCCGCTGTCAACTGGGGGAGCCAGTCATGTATTATCATGTATTGATTGCTGGCAACAGTGAGATCAGGGCGAAAGGTGTCCCAGTAGGAGCGGAAAGGAGTGGGGCCGGAAGTAAATGAATATGTGTGGATAGTAAAAAAAAAAGGGGGGGGGGCATAAAATGGCTGAAGGTTGGTACATTGTGATAGGGTCGTCCAAATGAATGATTAGTACTGATAGAATTATACAAATACAAAGTGTATGACATCTCGGACAGTCAACCAAACAAGGGACGGTTGGTCCAAGATTAATTAGCACTTTTCTCTCAAACAGACCTGGAATGTGGGCATGACACAGGTGGAAACAGAGCGACTTATAAGATACCCTAAACATCTATGTAGCAGCAGTAATAACAAGGATGTGGACATAAGAAATAGTAATACGATACAAGTGTGTTGCGCCAATAACTTAAATGTTGATTAACATGGGGCATACACTTTATTTGTGACCCAGGACATTTCATCAAGAAACGACAAAGATTAATATTATGAAAGTTAAGGTCAGGAACAATCACTAAATTATAATAAAATGATCGAATGGTCGTAAATAAATGTTCATATTGCAATGTTGTAAACTTTTACAGGGTATTGATCATTATCTAATGCATACATTCAGACATGCGTTTGTTGATAATAAAAATGTCATTGAAAATTCTTTTCAGTAACAGATAACCATTTAAACCTTGAATAAATAAATGTGGCTGTTTGCTAAACCATTGCCATGCTTTTAAACTAAACATAAAACATATTCTGCAGTGATATGTACTTAGTTGTCCTCTGTGCTGCTCCTAATAACAAAAAACACACATGACCCTTCGTTTGGTATGTCGGGCACACAATGTTAAATTACAAAGTATAACAACTAGGTTAAAAAGAGCATACACGTAGTAACTACTTTAACAAGACATTAAACTAACAACGTTAATATCCAATATCCGCAGAGTTACCTTACAAGAAGGCTTGAATGCCACTAAACATGTCTGGACTACTTGCAGACAATATGATTCTGAACCTCCTCTGTAAACTGTGACGAGTCACCGAGTTTTCTCCTCCGTAGTGTGCCAAAGGTTCACAGACTCCTGGGCTGGCTACACGTATCGAGTGTGTGTTTGATCGGTCCCCAGTCCCCAATCTATGTAGTCGCAAACTTTCACAGAACTTTCATATAAAGTATGGAATCTGAACCTTTTATTTTCTGGGGTCGATTGAATTAACTATGAACTGCCTTAGAATCACCTATAAGAAATTGTTTCAATGTCATCGTCATATTTTTTTAAAAAATAAGATCCAATATTTCACAATAACTAGACGATATCTTAAACCCTAGAGCGACAATTAATTAAAAAAATTTCTGAGAGTCCCATCAAACAGCAGACGAGAGTTACCTAAAACAGCAGACGAGAGTACCATCAAACAACAGGAGAGTTCCATCAAGCAACAGACGAGAGTTCCTTAAAAAGCAGATGAGAGTTGCACCAGGAGACAAAAGTTTTGAGAATCCTTACATTAACAAATTGCTCTTGGCAAGCCAACTGCAATTGGCAAGAAAAAGTCATCTCCAGATCGCCACCAAACCATAGACCTCCTTTGCGGACAGAATACCACTAATGACGCACGGAGGGGAGGCAAAAAAAACACCTTGTTCTAATGCGAGATGTGGTTGCTCCGACTGCTCCCCCCCTGCCCCCACGTGTCCCTGAGAAAGGTCGTGAGTAGGCTGACGTCAAACGGTGAGCTATATCTGTGGCGGTAGGTCTGGGTAACATCAACAGTCGTCGTCTCACGCAGGGCTCGTCTGACCTTCACCTCGGTCAACGAAGCTCTCGGGTGACGTCAAAACACTGTCTGCACGATTTTTCTCTCGGCTCAGTGGCTAACACAAAACGTCGGTTAAAAAAAAATAATACAAAAATAAATATAAAATGCATCGTTGACCAAACCTTGGTTAAACAAGTCTCGCCCACCTAGTCACACATGTCGTAAGTAGAGGAAGCCAAACTATTTCAAACATATCCATATGATTTCAGATACCAACTACACCACTAAATACCGCTACCATAAAATACCATTTGCGACAGTGCCACACGTATCAGGAACGGCCGACTGCTCAATTCACGCCAGTATCATAGTTGACACTCGCAGCTCTACTGAAGCAACATTACTAGTTTTTCCGCATGATTTCTTAGTTTTACAAGTAACCATTCCGTGAATTTCCAGTAGGCCGGCCAACAAACTTTTTGAGATTTCAAGTAAGAGGGTTTGTTGAATCTTATAGCAAAGAGATAAAAAAAACACATACGTTTTCAATTAGTGACCACGCCCACTGGAGCCGAATCAGACTAGTGGCTTCAGTTCATCGGTTCCGTCAACGCCGCGAAAAATAAATAATGGCATTTAAAAATTATTTATAAATCTTTCTCTTCTAACTCACTGCGGTATCAAACCTATATAATAATATTCTTTCCGGTCCAATTTCAGTGGGAAGACGCAGTTACTTCTTTCAATTTTAACATAACTGAAATGTTAAATCTTGTTCCGACAAACGGTTCATTAAAAAAAAAAATCATGTTAAGCCTGGTCCCTTTTGGAACTCAGGACGTGTTAGCGCATTTTCGTATTATGTATCAGTACTTATGTTAGATATCAGCATTATGTAGTTATCAGTAATTGTGTTTTAGTTTTTAGACATATTTTTATGAATTTTCTTGTGTAATGAATATACCTGAAAAAAATTATTTAAAAGTAATTTCTTGACATTTTAAATTTTTTTATTTTCTCTTTAATCTAACTACAAGTGGTTTGTGGTCACTGAAATAGGACTCATAAATGAAACATTCTAAATTGTAATCAGCTAATCGCCCAAATACTCCGTCAATTGTTGTTTGATAGATCGTAGTTGCCAATCTTGGTGAAAGTAGTTGAATGTTGAAGCTTGTTTCGAAAAAGTTTTCAATTTCTGCCCCTGGGCCGCTAAGATCTTGATTGAAGTCACCACAAATGATGACGTAAAACTCTCTAAACTTTTACACATATTCTAATGACGTCAACAACAAAAAAACTAATACTTTTGATAATACTAAGACTTCCGGCAATGGCGGCCGTTGCCTGCGCCAGTGTTATCTCTCGATTCGCAATGTTTTTTGGTAGTTTTAACGGGGTTTTTTAACGGATCGAGTAACTGAGTGTTGATGCACAAATGGCAGGTCAGGACATACAAAAAACATATATACATCATGGGTCTAGGACTTATGGATGCTGAGATCTAGGGTGATGACAGACGGACGGACGGACNTTTTTTATTTTCTCTTTAATCTAACTACAAGTGGTTTGTGGTCACTGAAATAGGACTCATAAATGAAACATTCTAAATTGTAATCAGCTAATCGCCCAAATACTCCGTCAATTGTTGTTTGATAGATCGTAGTTGCCAATCTTGGTGAAAGTAGTTGAATGTTGAAGCTTGTTTCGAAAAAGTTTTCAATTTCTGCCCCTGGGCCGCTAAGATCTTGATTGAAGTCACCACAAATGATGACGTAAAACTCTCTAAACTTTTACACATATTCTAATGACGTCAACAAAAAAAAAACTAATACTTTTGATAATACTAAGACTTCCGGCAATGGCGGCCGTTGCCTGCGCCAGTGTTATCTCTCGATTCGCAATGTTTTTTGGTAGTTTTAACGGGGTTTTTTAACGGATCGAGTAACTGAGTGTTGATGCACAAATGGCAGGTCAGGACATACAAAAAACATATATACATCATGGGTCTAGGACTTATGGATGCTGAGATCTAGGGTGATGACAGACGGACGGACAAAACGGGTGCAATAGCGCATTCGACTTCTCGAAAATGCGCTAAAAATTATCCCAAAATAAAGTTCTTTTACGGAATAAGGAAAATAGCTCAGCAGAGGTGAGTTAATCAACAAATAATTGGTCCTGGCATTGCAGACCAGTGCCTAGAAAAAAAATCGAGTTTTTCAAAAGTTTTCGACCAGTTGATCACAGATTGGAGGATATGGACGACAAACTCGCGCACCTGTTGAGGCACTAAAACTCTAAGCCAGTGGTCTCCAAACTACGGCCAGCGGGACAGATGTGGCCCGCAAGGCACTCTCATCCGGTCCCTGGAGACCTTTTAATCTTAAAAAGATACTATTTTTACCTGTAGTTTACCGCAAAACTTAGTAGTTGGCCCCCAAACCTCTGTCTGACAGTTAACGCGGCCCTTCGGCAGAAAAGTATGGAGACCCCTGCTCTAAACAAATATTTCTCGACTTCAAAAACAATTAACGGAACGCTAGTCTTTCGTGGCGGCGGGGTCAATCGTGATGTTAGGACATCGCTACTTTCTGCGCTAGTTAGCAAAACCCAAATAACTGACATCGGACGGCAACAATAGACTTCCGTGTGGTTGTTATGACATTCAGACAAGGCAAATGTGTGCTTCCACGAAGTGTGCTCTGTCATGCTGGTCGAGACAGATGCCACAACGTGAATTTGACAAAGGCAGGTTTGGTTAAACTGGCTGGATGTCAATGAAAAGTGCAGAGCATCCAAACTCACTACATCCTGCCTATCCTTTATTTATTTTTTTTTTTTAAAGCCACCAAGAGAAGGGTTTCTAACGTGATATGTAAATAGTAAACCAGGTAGACAGAAACACAGAGAACAACTTTCACCTGATCTCTCGTCTGGTAGTTAGAGCATGGCGTAAGTCTAGGCACACAAGGTCTTGTGTATACTTTAAAACAACACAGACACCAGGAAATAAACTCCAAGTACGGATACAAAGTTACTGATTGGTATTCTAGTCTATTTGGATGCAAATTACTGATGGTAGTCTAGTCATTATTGTTATATAGGACTGAATGAGCGGAAACCAGCAACTACAAATACAAAGGTTTAGAGAACACAATATAAGAAACGTATTTTTCCATTTAAAGTTAGATGCCCGCCCAAAAATGACGCCAGGCAAGGGAGTGGGGATAGACGATGTATGACGAGGGGTGTTTGAGAACAGTGACATATCGAAACGTGCAACTATAAAACTTCAACTGAAATATTTAATTGATTACAATTTATTTAATGACGCTTTAGTTGGCCCCATGCGTGCTACGATATTAGAGAGTAGCCTTAGCCTTAATACTGTGAAAGACTTAGTCACACACTTGTTAACTTATGAATCAAACACTGAAACTGCAAGACTGAATTTACAAATTAATCATGTTTAATTCCTTAACTTGGAAACACTCATCCCTAACTAAAGTCGTCTGTCCTAACACTGCCTATCCCTATCTCCGTCTGTCCCCTCTCTGTGTCCCTAATTCTCTCTCTCGTGTCTGTCAGTGCATCCCCTTTATACCCGTCCGTTTCCGCACCTATACGGCCAAGCTTGTTCACTAGCCAATCTCTGGCGAGACTACCACACCCAGGCCTGCTGCCGTCCACAAGCTTGCCTCGTTTCTCGCCCGCACCCTGACCGCTTCAAAGGACACCGCTGGCCCGTGTTCAATCCTCGTCCACGTTTAAGTACCCAAGCTTGGCGTCAGTCGCCGGCCATAGCAAAGGATCCAAGCTTGGCCTCGTTCCTCGGCCGCACCCGTCATGCTTCAAAGGACCCGTCCCTCTGAGCGCCGACAATTCGCCCCCAGGGCCTCCACAATACATACTTAAATTGCAATAAAGTGATTTGAAGCATGCTCATTTTCAAATAGCAAATATAACTTTTAGGCCAGCCCCACTCGGGCAAAGCTTTGTGACGTCATATTGGAAGGGGGGGGGGTAACTTTTTTGACCGCTTGTGACGAAAAACGGTATTTTAAAGATTAATTGGATTGCTTTGCATTAATCATCTGTGCTTGGAACAGCACAGAATAACAAGTCCCCAATAAGTATGGAATAATCATATGTCCCAAGAGAGCATGCCCTTATAATTTTTTATTGTAGAAGCCCCTAATGACAATGGGTTCAATGTAATTTTTCCTGTTTACAAGCATCCAACTATATGGATTAATCCTATTTATTTGTAAAATTAAAAAAAGAGTATTTTTAAAGGGGGAAACTGGTACATGTAGTAAGACAGAAGCTTTTCTTATATCACAGAATTAACTGTCATAAAAAAAACAACCTACTTAAAATGTTGTCCTATTATTTTTTTAAATTTTGTTGGGTTTTTTTGTTTGCTGTTATTTTATTCAGAGAATGTATTGCACAGATAAACATTTTACCTTGACAATAACAAAATGGGGTTATTGGGATCAAGTACCCAACAAATGGTGGAGAGTATAAACTTAAAACAGTTTAAAAAATTGTATTTGAGACATATGGATATGCTAGATTTAGAGAGAAAAAATAATCTGGCAACAGACAGTAAAGTAAAACTTTCCTAAATTCTTTCTGGCATTGCAATAATTCCAACCTGAGTCAACAGGAAACTGAAAGCAAACTTTTCAAAAGTCTGGGATATAGAAACACCAGCCTAAATTTAGAAACTAAGCACCAGGGCATTGAGACAACTCATGAATACTAGAGCATTTTACAATATTAATACTTATGACTACTTAGCTTAGTTTACATTTCAGCTTGATTCTAATTATTACACACAAGATACACATTGTGCATACATCTGAAGATCTCAAGGGAACAAATGGCTATGTGACATTTTCAAACTTTTGAGATATTCAAGTTTCCAAAGTCAAAACTATACAGGCTTATCATTAATTTACTAAATACCTTGAAACTGTTTTGCTTAGGAACAGAGGGGTTATTTTCTCATAAAAGTAGTAAACAAAATGTGGGTGGGATTGCAATCAAGCTAATAGATTAGTAGACGGATAACATGTAAAGAGGGTATGGTGAGCCTGACAGGACATAACAAAACAGCGAACATTTTTGACCGCCTAAATGATTTGCCACAACCACTCTCTCCTTTCCTTTATAACCTCATATTATTTTACATCAAATGTTTTCTAAAATTAGTCATTTTGTCATCAAGATTAATAGCTACTGTGTGTCTGAGAAAATTGATACCATATTGTATAGAAATAATTTTTATCCTCCTTCAGTTTGCACTTAAATAGCTTGATATTCTTACAAACGGTAAATTTAAAGTTTATAATTGTTTCTGGTTATTCCTAATTGATTGCCAAATATTAATCAATTAATTTGGTTCAAAAGAAAGTTTGTCATGTTTCTATAAGAAAATGAAAATTTTCATAAAAAATTTTATATTTAAAAGGGATTTTAGGGTTCACAGGTTTCAGTGAGTGGCACCACTACATTTGGTCAACATTGGATGTTTTCAGTCTAGATAAAGTAAATAAGTTTAGATTTTAAAACAAAACTTAGAATAAATGTCTTAAGTGCAGTCTACCCCATGTAATGAAATGCAGAATATCCTCACTTATCTAAAATTTTCCCTTTACGACATGCTGGTAATGGTATGTCCTTTTTAAGCATTGGCTTATGAGGCATTGTCTTTTATTTGTATATAAAAATATTCTTTACCATGTACACTAAAAGAACTAAAACTATAGTTAACAAATGTGGGTGAGACAAAATATAAATAAGGCTAATAGATTAGTAGATGGATAATATGTAAATTATTGTAAACAAGGTATGAGTGAGTTTTCCTATGTAAGCTCTTATTATGCTCTCTTTGGCTCTGGATTTCACCCCAGCTAAGTTTTAATTTCTTTATACTTGTTTTTAGGGCTGTTATCGATTAATTTAAATTTAATCGTTAACTTTTAAAAAATTACCGAATAATTAATCGATAATTTTGATTAAGCTAAAAATAAGATGTATGTCGTCATTAAACTGAAAATTTCATGGGAAGTAACAAAAACAGACAATTTAGTTTTTTTAAATTTAAATATAAGAGCTTATTTTAAAGTTTACACTTACAAAATATTTTTTCTTAAATGGAGAAGTTTGTACGAAAAAAAGCAAGCTATTACTAGTTATTAATAATTAATCATTTATTAATAAATCGCAAAAATTATTTAAAACAACCTCTTCAATTTAATTGCTATTTTATCAATTAAAATAATTTTAGTCGATAAAATTTGTTTACGATTAATCGAGAAATTAAAAGTTAATTTCCGTAGCCCTACTTGTTTTATTAGTGCACTCTTTGCCAAAATGTTCACTGTTTTGAGACTTCTAGTCAGGCTCACTTATATCCTATTTACATGTTATCCATCTACTAAAACGGCCATCCTCCGAATCCAAAACTATTCTACACTAGGTACAGTTCAGCAAAGTATGTTATTTATTCATAGATCACAGCACAAGTGTTATTTATTGTCTGACAATAAGTTATCACATACTAAATATTGTAACTGTCACACAGCATTTCCAAACAGCTATTAAAACGTTTAGTATGTGACTTTTGAAAGGCTGACAAGTCACTTGCAAACAGAACACAACTTGTACCACTCTGATACCGGAGTTTACATAACGCTTGCATCCACAGTTCTTTAATAGTGTGAGTGTGGATCCCCCTTTGTATAGGTACTTTGACAGAAAATTAAATAAGTATTTGAAGATTAATCAATAAATGATAATAATAACATTTTGACGGTCAATTTCTGAGTAAATAACTTGTATGCTAATTTCTCAATATGTCATTCATAACCTTTGTCATTGTCTTTATCAAATATTTGGCAATTTGCCCCCTTAGAAAAACAAGGTTTTATGTGAACTTTTGATCGAACTGAGATATTCACATTTGAAAAATTGATTTTAGTAGGGCTATATAGAGTTAGAACCTTGTTATTCTGCACTTCCCACAAAATTGTCTCAAGATTCAACTTTCATATTTCGTACCATGGTAGATTAATACATGGACTATAACCCAGTGGCTATAACTCATTTTGGTATCAAGTTCGACTTAGAACCTTGTTATTCTAAGGCAGCGAATTGAAGATATTCCAAGTTCTGCAATGGAATATTATTGTTATCACTTGTAACTATTACAATGCCTAAATTTCTTGGTAATATTATTTAATTTTAAATTGTAATTATTGAGATTTATTTCTTTTTATTACTTTATTGTTAGTAACATGTGTATGTCCTCATTTTTGTGAAAAGAAGATGGTGAGTTAGATTTAAGTTAACAAAAAATGCTTAACAACAAACATCTAATTTTAAATAAAAGGATTACATCACCATTATTAATAATTATTCTAAGGTAAGTATCAGTTTGGACTTAGCATAGTACAAAACTTTTGATTTAGTATACCACAAAATAATATAAATAAGTAATTAAAGTAACCTGACTACTATCAACTAATAGCATAAGTAACAAGACTGGACCTGTATTTCTTTCTAAACTCCCTTTAATTTTACTAATAATTAGGGGTGTTATCGATTAAATTAAATTTAATCGTTAACTTTTGAAAAATTACTGATTAATTAATCGATAATTTTCTGAAAGCTAAAAATAAAGATGTATGACGTCATTATACTGAAAATTTCAAGGTAAGGAATAAAAATGGGCAGTTGAATTTTTTTTAAAAATTGAGTTATTTTTAAAACATAGTAAGTTAAATAACGCATTAAAGTTTAGGCACTAAGATGAACATTTCAAATTAATTATATAACTATAAAAGTAATAGATACAACTGTATAGAAATTGTTTGATGATTAACAAAAAAATAAAAAAATCATCTTTTTATCCCAAGTGTTTCAAAAGTTATGATTTTTTTCCTCATACCTCATAATCCCTTTTTCCATTATGTTGTTTTCCTTCACGTTTTGTGCCCTCTTAAAATGCATTTTTAAAAATGCCCTTAACTTAAGTATTTAATGTAATTTAATTAAAAAAGATAATATTGTTTACACTTTTAGAGTCTGTTTTTAAATGGAGTAGTTTGTACGTAAAAAAACAAACTATTATTAATTATTTATAAATCGAAAATGTTTTTTAAAAAAAACTTTTACAATTTAATCACTATTTTATCGATAATTTTTTTTAACCAATTAATCGAGAAATTAATCGGTAATTTCAGTAGCCCTACTAATAATTAATTGTAATTGTAACTATTAGTATAGTCTATAGTAAAATAAACAATGACAATATATAATATAAATAATTAATCATATTAAATTATGATTGAAATAACTCATTACTCATAAAAATCAAGTTAAAGTATAATCTTAGGCGTTACTATTCTAATGAATATTATAAAACTTACTAAACCTATTAATGTCTGAACTGTAATCACTTTCTTTCAGTTCAATATATAACTATATTTATGCATTAAATCGTATTTAGGATAAATTGATTAAAACAAGACATTTCTGACAACCCTGTTTTATTTTGAAAGGGGTATGACTCGCATTATGGTCTTTTATTTCCACCTTATGTCCTAAAACAAGGAAAGATATAATTTTTGAGGGCCAAAACCAATTTTAAGGAAGTAAAGTTTTTCAGGTCGGAAAATGAAATAAGTATTTTGACCCCAAACCACTCTATCGTACACTTTAAAATAAAATTTATTAGTAGGCACTTGGATGAAAATTTCAAAACAATTTTTAAAAAATAAAAATAATATAGGCTTACAGAGCAAAGTGAATGGTTTAAGAAAACACAAAGATTAACTTTCTAGCTCAAGTGGTTCAAAAGATATGAATTTTTTAGTGAGACCCCAAAAACCTTTTTTTTATATAATGGGATTTTCCTCCACATTTCGTGACCCACATTAGGGTTCTGTTTTTAGACTTATAATTTTATTATAGAACAGTATAAAATTCTAATATTTTAAGGGAATACTGAAGTCTGAATACACTAAGATATAAATGTTAACAATTTATGAATTAAAATCTACATTTAGTTATTGTTAACTTTGTGAACAAAAATATTTTTGATGTTTTTATTTCTTCTATAAATGTTGGAAACATGCTGACTCAACATTTTTTATATTATTACAACCTAGTCGATGTTGTGAACAGTATATCAGAACTAGCCACCTGAATAGAATTAGGAAGAGTCAAAGTACTGCGGAATTTATTGTTACAGAATAGCAGTGCTTCTGTCTTATTATCATTCAATTTGAGCTTGCTTAAAGTCATCCAAGACTTTACCTCACCAATGCACTCCTGCATCAATTGTAAAGTTGAGTATCATCTGCAAATGATTGGCTTTTAACTGAATGCTTTTTGAGCAGTAGAAGTAGTGGCCTTGTATACAGCACCAAAAGAACCGGACCCAAAACGGAGCCTTGCGGCACACCATAAACCAAGTTAGCTCTGTAAGAGATACAGCCATCTACTGTCACCACCTGTGATCTGTTAGAGATGTATGAGTGAAACCAAGACAGAACTGAGCCAGAAATCCCAAAATAATTTTGCAGGGTTTTTAGCAATGTTTGATGGTCGACGGTGTCAAAAGCAGCACTAAGATCTAAGAGGCCCAATATAGAGATTTTCCCACTGTCTAGTGCTAGTAGGAGATCATTTGTTACCTTTAACAGGGTGGTCTCTGTGCTGTGAGAAGGTCTGTAGGCCGACTGATTGGGACTTAGAAGAGTGTTGTCGTTAAGATAAGAAAAAAGTTGTTTTAAGACAATTTTTTCAATGACCTTAGACACAAATGAAATAATGGATACTGGTCTATAGTTGTTTAAATTATTTTGATCTAACCCTTGCTTTTTCAGTAAGGGTTTTATTACAGCAGATTTACATAACATTGGAAAAGTACCAGATATTAGACTTTCATTTACTATATGTGTTATTGTTGGGAGTAAAAGATCTAATGACTCAACAAATAATGGGGTGGGGATTGGATCAAGAGAACATGACGTTGGTTTAGATTTCAGAATAACAGCTTTGACCTCATTTTCCGTAACAGGGTGGAACATTTCAAAGCTAGAACTCACAGCAAAAGAGGGAGATACATTATGTGGGGGTAACATCGTTCTGCCAAGCTCAGCCCTAATTTCAGCAATTTTGTTTGTAAAAAAATTACAAAATATATCTGGTTGCTGATGCAACGGATATACAGAGGGAAGGACCACAGCCTTACTACTCCCTCTGAGATTATTGCATACATGAAAAAGCTGCCTACTAGTACTACTTGTGAGTATTTTATTACTATAGTACAAAGTTTTTGCTTGATGTACAATGTTAGTCACACGTCGCTTGGCAGTAGAATAAATTTGCTTGTGAACGATGAGTCTTGATCTCAACCAAGTCTTTTCTGCTATACGCAGATCTTTCTGCCGCGTCGAATATCATCCTTTATTGATGAATACCAGGGAGCTGTCCGTGTTAACTTGACATTTTGGCGGGTGACAGGGGCGTGTCTATCCAGCATAGTGCGTAGTGTACTATTCAGCTTATCCAAAGTGGAGCAGAGGTCAGGGGACACCGCCACACTTAGATCTTGCCGAAAGGCGTCACGGTTCATGCCACGTGATTGCGAATGTCCTGGAGTTTTGTGGATGGAGGAGGGGCAATCACCCTTAGTTCACATACAACACAAAAATGATCAGAGGACAGCTCTTCTGTTACGGTTGCAGATTTACACTTAAAAATAAGTAATACTGGGACTAATTGATTTATTTACTTGTTATTGTGAATTATACTTCTTAATGTGTTAATTCTATTTATATCCATTTATAATAGTAAACAAAAAAAAGCATGATCCCACTTAAAAACTATCTAAAAGTCCAAATAAAATAATACAATCAATCAAGTTAGAATGTGTTTGTGTTGTTACCCTGCTAATATTTCATTTTTAAATACATTATCACTAACAATTTTGCTGGCTTTCAATGATAAGTTTAGTTTTTTTTAAATGCTATTGATAATAGTTAAGTTTGGGACATGTGCCAAAAAATTTCTGGAGAACTTTTGGGGAGCAAACCATTAACAAAATGTTATACACTTTGGATATGTTATTGTTTTATGATATTATCTAAATTGGATTTTATTATTTTAAATGACACCCTTTTTAAAAAAAGATATAAATGGGTGCAATTTTTTAAGTTAAGAACTCTTATAAAAAATAACAATGAAGGGTCTAATGAAAGGTCAACATTGCTGCCTTAGTATTTGGGCGGAAATAGAACATGCATTGTGGTCTATAATTTGCTAAAAATTCCCAAAACAACACCACCTAAGGTAAATAAAAAAGTGGGAGTCACAAAAATGATAATGAAAATAGGATACCAGTTTTTTTGTTGAGAATTTCCGGTCTTATCCAAGCGCCTATTGTTAGGTCCTTTGACAGAAAATTTAAATGTAGTCCAATATGCTTAACTAATATATCATTTTAAAGGGCTTGCTAAGACCTTTTTTCAAAAACACTTGTTTTGTCTTTCTATCTTTTGTAGAAGTGGGGTTATGATTTTTTTTTTCCTCTTATATGACCTATTTAATTTATTAAAAAACTTGTGACCCAAATTTCAAATTTCTGTACTCTTTCCCTCACAACTTTTTTAATTTTAGAGATATGGTTATCAAATTTTCAGGAGACATTCACAATCCAATTTACAAAACAATGAACAAGGAATGTTTAAAGTATATCAAGATTTTGAATTTTGTAAATATATGTAAAGGCTTGTTGACGGAAATCATAGCGGAAATTATTATTTTTATATATAATATATTTATCTATGCATACAAATAAGTAAAAACAGTTGCATGCCAAATGTATTTTAATAAGTTATATTGTAAATTTAAATCAATAAATATAATTAATTGTTTGAATGGTAAGTATTTCATTTTTAAAATAAAACTGAATGCAAGTTGCAATAAATTATTTTTGGAAATACTCCACACCCTCAATGCCTGATTATGAAATTTCAAATTAAAATTAAATTCTATTAGTATTTGAAGATTTAAGTATCTCATTAAATGATAATAAGGATAAGAACATTTTTACTGTCGATTTCTGAGTAAATAACGTATTATTTATTGTATGTACATTTCTAAAAATGTCATTCATAACATGTGTCATTGTCCTTGCCTTTTCTGAACTTATTACATATTTGGCAATAGAAGATATTCAGAGTTCTGCAATGAAATATTATTTTTATATCTAGTAATTATTCCAGATTCCTATGTCTGATTCTTCGTAATATTATCTAATTTTAATTGACATTTATTTCTTTTGATTATATATGTAAAAAAATTAAGTGTTTTTTCAAATGTCAAATGGATATGTTAAAAGAAGATGGTGAGTAAGATATAACAAAAAAATGTTTAACATCAGACATTAAATAAAAGGATTACAACAATAACACTATTATCATTATCAATTCTAAGGTAAGTATCAGTTTGGACTTGGTCTTAGCATTAGTAAAAACTTCTAATTATGCTCTTTCTTATAATTAATTTTAATAGCATACCACATAGTTATAAATAATATAACTAAGTAATTAAAATATATACTAATACTAAGGTTGTTAATGGTTAGCCAGTTAACCGGTCCTCGAATCAGGACCAGTCCCTTTAAATAAGGACCGGTTAAATGAAACTTCAATAAGCCCATAATTAGCTTATTACCCGGAGTTTGTTTTTTTAAATTTATCGATTTATTTTCATCCATCATAGATCATTATTGGCTTTATTAAAGTGATATCATCCCTTTTACATTATTTTTGTATAAATTTCTTTCTTTTATTTGTATTTATTCAGATGTTAAATGATAGCAATTATGCATAAACTATAGTGCTGAGTAGTCTTTCTTAGAAAACTATCATGCCGGTGAAAGAGAAAAAGCGGCCATTTTTTTTAACGGTGCCGATGTTTGATCAAAATACTAATGGAGGTCAACCGCTCATGTTAGAAGGCTACATTGATGAAATCAATGACTTTCCAAACAAAATTAATATGATTATTACTTATATTTTAGTCCGAGTAACTTATGTTAATTAAATACAGAATATTTAAGACATTAGTAGCTTAACGATGTTGCAAGAGACACAGAAAATTCTCCATCGAACACCGCGTTGCATGAATAGTGATAGCGTCACTGGAAACCTACTAATTGATGTACTCGATGACCAAATTTATTTGTTTTTCGATCACTGTGACGTAAAACGACTAATTCGGGGATCTCCGTAGAGCATATAAAAATTTCTGAAAAAATATTTCTGTAAATTTACAACATGCGCAGATCGATGCGCAAATGAGTATTGAAATGCCTACTATTGTTTATAAAAAGACTTTTCCGTTTGATAACAGTAACATACACAAAATAATTTGGTACCAGGATTTGCAAGATTGCCACTAAAACTATAGTTATATAATAGTGGGCCAAGAACAATAAACTGCCTAAACAAATACTACTTTTTAAAAAGAAATTTCAATGAAACTTTTTACCATTCATTAATCATTAATTAAATTAATTATGGCAAGGGCAATTAAGTAAGGCCTAACAGTACACACTGGCATACAGGTTATATAATATAAGGCAAGGGGCAAAAAAAAAAACAACATAAAAAAGAGACAAAAATCATAACTCCACTTCTATACAAGATAGACAAAAAAGGTGGTTTTGAAAGGGTCTTAGCAAGCCCTTTAAAATTATATATTTTTAAGCCAATTAGACAACATTAATTAAAATTAGGCACTTGGATAAGACCGGAAATTCCCGAAAAAACTGGTATCCTATTTTCGTTATCATTTTTGTGACTCCCACTTTTTTATTTACCTTAGGTGGCGTTCTTTGGGAATTTTTAGCAAATTATAGACCACAATGCATGTTCTATTTCCGCCCAAATACTAAAGCCGCCATGTTGACCTATCATTAGACCCTTCATTGATAATTTTTATAAGAGTTCTTAACTTTAAAAATTAAAGGTAAAAAAATGCTATATGCACCCATTCATATCTTTTTTTTTAATAAACTGTCCTATTTAGAAAAAAAAATCACTTTAGATAATATCATAAACAACAACATATCCAAAGTGTATAACGTTTTGTTTACATTTTCCTCCCCAAAAGTTCTCCAGAAGTTTTTTGGCACATGTGTCCCAAACTTACCTATTATCGATAACATTTAAAATAACTTTTTCTCTTTAGTAAAAAAATAGACTTATAATTGAAATCCAGCAAAATTGGTAATGATAATGTATTTAAAAATGAAATATTAACAGTGTAATAACACAAACACATATTCTAATGGGATTGTATTATTTTATTTGGACTTTAAGATATTTATTTAGTGGGATCGTGCTTTTTTTGTTTACTATTATTAATGGATATAAATAGAATTAATACATTAAAAAGTATAATTCACAATGACAAGTAAATAAATCAATTAGTGATTGTATTACTTATTTTTAAATGTAAATGTTAAACAATTGCAAAGAAATGATGAAATAAATATGTATATAATAT
>MUZC01002164.1:435208-472250 GCA_002072015.1 Radix auricularia
TCACCGGAGGGATAGTATTATAAGAAAAACTACTAATAACAATAACTTAAGCATATTTGCAATCTTTGATCATCCGAAAATATACAATTAAAACAATGACATTTAAAATAAATTAATGTAGAAATTACTATAATACTTTAGATAAGTCAATAATGATATAAGATGAATGAAAATAAACCGATGAAATCAAAATAAATAAACACTGTTACTATAAATAGAAATAGTATTAATATTCCTCGTTTCCATTATTTTGTTTTTTAAAATCATAAATTGTTAACTAAATACATATTTATTATGTTATATATTAATGTATGACAACAGCCTTTACTAAAGACTATAGCAATAATAATTAATATCTACTACTACCACCAATATATATTTGAAAATCATAATAGAAAAATTGTTATGATAAACAATAATAATGTCATTAATTAAATAAAAATAAAATTTGTTACTTACCTCAACTTATTGTATTTAACTTATTTATCTTAAATTATATTGCAATGAACAATGTTAATGTTATCAATATAAAAATTATAATGGAAAAATATCTTTAAATTATATTAAATTATAAATATAACTAAAAGTATTTTTTTTCTTTCAGTTTCAGCCTGCAACTGCAAGGACACCAGTCCAAAGGAAGAAAATGATGGAGCCATTCAGCTCTTCTGACATTTCTCCAGCCAAGGCTGGCTTTAGGCATAGGCAAACTAGGCAGCCGCCTTGGACCTCCGATTAGTCTCATCATTAGTGGGGGCCTCACAGAAGAATCTTTTCATATTTATTTTTCTATTACATTTAGGCTATTTAGGGCCACCGAATTCACTCTGCCTAGGACCTCCAATGCACTTAGGCCCGGGCCTGCTTCATTAATACATAATGAAATTATACGTCCACAAATACCACAGATTATTCAACAGACTTTAGAGATAGCTGATGTGTACAAGGACTCAGACCATCCAGAGGAAGACAGTGAGGGTTGCTTAGATAGAGTAGACGCAAGAAGTCAGCACTGAAGGCCTATTTTTAAACGTTAGGTATGGCTAAATGTCAGAGTAAATTATGAATTAATTATTATTTTTTTATTTTCATTAGCTTTCCATCTTCTTTCTCATTTAAGATGTGAATCAATGCAAAGAATAAATAATAGTTAATTAATATTATGTTTTGTGTTTATATTGTAAAAATATGCCTTTATTTTTCATTGTAAAAATCTTTGTTTTTGTTTTAAAAAATTGTTAATAATTATTTTACTCTTTTTTTTTTGCAGGTTTTCTTTCAAGCTGCCATTGGAATGATTGATATAAGCATTATTATAATTATATTTGTTACGTTGATTCTTAAATTGTCTTTATAATAATTTTTTAAATATTTTTTTTTGAAGTATTTTTTGTACCCTTGTGGTATATAAAAATTTATAAAATAAAATGGTGTGCAGCTATCTGGAACCTTTGTTGCTAATTGTGTTGTATATTGCATTAAGAATGTTTCCTGAGAGTTTGGTGTAGTTATCTTTGCAAAAAAAAAAGTTATGTGTCTCAGTGTGAGAAAATGTGAAAATCCGGTCACAAGTTTTCAAAGTTAATTATATAGGTTATATAAGGGGCAAAACAAATCGACAAAAAAATTCATAACTCCACTTCTATAAAAGATAGAAAGACAATTCAAGTGGTTTTGAAAAGGTCTTGGCAAGCCCTTTAAAATGATATATAATTTGAGCCTATTGGACAACATTTAAATTTTCTGTCAAAGTACCTACCCGTTGCTATGAAGGATAGTTGTTATTTTAATTTTAGGGTTTGGGTTAGGTATAGCTTTAGAATTTTCGGAAAATTCACGGGGCTCGCACTATTTTTCCGGGCCGGTGACGTGCCATAGCAACAAGATGGCCGCCGATAAGGTCGGCCCGGTCGGAGATATAGGTTTTTACCTTTTTTTTTTTACAAATTCCAAGACATCCTGGTAGTACTGGTAGGTCTAATTGACATGCAGCTGTATACTTAAGTCTAAATTACTAGACGTCTCTTTGGTACTGTCTCTTCTTCTAAATTTAATAATAAGACATGAGTATGACAGAGTATGAGAATGACTCATGACAGTGAGTTCAGTGAAAGCAGATCATTCATTGAATATCATTGTCATTGAAATCATTGATCATTGACAATGTCATTGATTTTCATTGACTTGAATTTATGGAGAACAAAAGAAAAAATTAAATAATAATAGACATTTGAATAAAAGGAAATTTTCAGATACTTTGATATTTTACTTACATTATCGTGTTTACAATAGAGAATATGCCAACTCAATCTCGAAAAGCTGAAAGCTTACATTGTTAGGCTTTAGAAGGATTGATAAAATCAGCTGTAAATATTTCCGTCCTGATAGAAGACAACCATTAACAATTGACTATGACGTCATGAAAACTTGAATCTGAATAATTTTCATTTTTATTTTTGAAATAATTATAATTATTCTTGTTTTTTATTTTCGTGATTGAAATTTGTTTTTAAAATTTAAATTACAAGTAATTTAATTTATTCAACTTTAAAATTCAATTTTTCTTGCTTGATATTAGTAAAGTAAATATTAAAGAGATAAATAAGGTCGTTTCTATAAAATTCATTCTTGTTTTATATATGTCACATAATTTCAAATAGGGTAAGGCGAAAAGTGCTCAAAATTCACTGAGCAGAATGTGCCGCTAAAGACTAATTGTTTTTTACAAATCTATTTATGTTCCATTTAATAATTTAAAAAAATATTCAAAATATTAATATTAAGACATTTGAAATTTAAGTGAAATTTATGAAGAAATATATATAAATGCAATATTTTAAAATGTGTATTTATTTAATGGTCACGACTTTTAAAAGTCTGGCAACTAAAGGGAGATTACTAGCAATGCAACTTCCAAAAAACATAAAAATACCTTCACTTAGACTTGACCACTGACTTAGCCTTTGAACTCAATACTTTATTAATATCTATTAATCTGAAAATTAACCGTTAACTGATTGTAAAAATGAGCTTTGAAAGGAAAATTCTGTAGAAAAAAAGAACCAAATGATAAAGTTTATGATCATAGTGTGATTCACAGGGTGCTTAAAACAGATGTAGCTGAAACTGAAGGCTGACGGAAGGCGGAAGGCTTGAATGAAGTTGAAGTCAGTTGGAGACCACCGCACGGCATTTTTACGCTGTCAGTTTCCTTTCAATGAGCAGTAAAATTACAATCATGCTGCCATAAACTTAAACTATCACAACTTAAACTATAAATTATTTATAACTCGGTAATCCTGCATTTTTTACACTTATACTTATATTATTTCACAGCGAAATTTAATTTTATCTTGAGAACTTACGTTTGTAATTTAATTAAATACATTATTATATGTTGCATTTTAGCTATTACAACTTACAATGCTAATTTTTAATTTGTATTAATTTCCAAGGCTTTTTTCATCCTTTGATTACTCTGAATCTACAAAATCGGAGTATGACTAATGACACATCCATTTTGTTTATCTAGCATTGCATCCTACTAGCCGGATTGTCACAGTAAGATGCTAAATGAAATTTTATGACTTAAAAACAAACGAAATAAAAAAAAATCAAAATCTAGTTAGTAACAAATTACAATGACATTGTCTTTAAAATATTTATTTATATTCTTAGAACATAACAAAGATGAATTATTAATTATACATTTTAAAAAAAATCTTCAATTCACTAAATTTATTTTGGCATGGGTAAAAAACATCTGGCAAGCCGGCCCTTGTAAACAAAAGGGATGTATTGTGACCGGATTATGTAACATAGAGAGCAAAAAAAAATTCTTAAGAAATTAATACAAATTACAAATTAGCTTTATAATAGATTAGCTAAAATACAACATATAATAATGTATTTAATAAATTAAAATCATAAGTTCTCATAAGAAAAATAAATTTTACTGTGAAATAATATATGTGTAAAAACTGCAGGATTACCTATAACTCTATTAGTCATTTGTCTATTATTACTATTAATTAAGATGAAAATGCTTTTTCTGTGCATATCTGTATCTTATTATAGTTATAATTAGGGTTGTTAGCGGTTAATCGGTTAGCCGGTCCTCATATTAGGACTGGTCATCTTTATTCAGGACCGCGTAATATAAATAAGAAAAAAAAACTAGCGTAAACGTAGTGAAAAAAACAACACAAGCCGTAAAAGCGATACCACGATCCAGCTGACAAGAAGTTTGGCATTCAAGCCTTCAGTCTCCTAGGTGTAAGCGTGCGTACATGACGCGGCATAGCCTTGCTTCACTGAAGTTCACAACTAATAGTAATAGCTACTGCTAAGGAATGATTTTTTTTTTAAATTTTAATTTGCTTAATTGTCGAGGCACTGTGACTGTACGAGAGCTAACACGGTGCGCGTTATGTCAATAACGGTCAAGGCGGAGGCTGTTTCTATTAATATTAATTATAGTCTGTTTCTTTATAACGACAAAGAAAGCTATAAAAGCATATGACCCTGCGACCTATCAGCATTTTCTGATCACCGTTTTATAGTCTGTTTCAGGCATTCAAAAAACCTATCGGCGCACGCCGCTTAGTGAAGTACATGTACCTATATTACGATAGGTATTTGAAAGACGTAGCAAAAATATGGGGCGATTAATCGGCCCACAAATTTGAGTTTGGTCTTTTAGTGACAGTTTTCCTGCTAGTCAAAGGCATTTGATTACCTCATTAATAGTACGGCGAGTGTGGCTCAAACCCTATTTGAACAGAAAAAACAGGGAGGGGAAACGTGTGCGCCGCAAAATTCAATTATTCTGGCTAGTTGACGATTAAAAAATAATATGTTTTTTTTAGGGCTGTTATCGATTAAATTAAATTTAATAGTTAACTTTTGAAAAATTACCGATTAATTAATAGATAATTTTGTTGAAGCTAGAAATAAAGATGTATGATGTCATTAAACTGAAAATTTGAAGGGAAGTAATAACAACAGGCAATTAATATTTTCATTAAGTTAGTTTTAAAACATAGTTAGCAGTGAAAATAAGTTAAATAACGTATTAACGTTAGGCACTTGAATGAAAATATCTAATTAATATAAAAGTAATAGAGGTCTACAGCCACATAGAAATTGTATGTTGTTTGGCAAAAAGATAACAAATAATATTTTTATCCCAAGTGGTTCAAAAGTTATGATTTATGTTCTAAGACCTCATATTCACTTTTTTCACTAGGTTGTTTTCCTCCACATTTTGTGCCCTTTTATAGCATTTTTTAAAATGCCTATAACTTAAGTATTTAATTTAATTTAAAAGATATAATATCGTTAAAAGATATATTTAAATATAAGTAGCTCAATATAATGTCTATGAATTTAAATTTTGTTATTGTTAAATAATTTTTAAAAATGTTTTTTTTATATCATTGTCCTTATAAAACAGGTTATTTTAAAGTTTACGCTTTTCAACCATTTAAAACATAGAAGTTTGTACGTAAAAAAATACATAAATAAAAACTATTATTAATTATTTATTAATAAATCGAAAAAATGTTAAAAAACATTTCTTAAATTTTAATCACTATTTTATTGATTAAAATAATTTTAATCGATAAAATGTATTACCGATTAATCGAGAAATTAATCTGTAATTTCCGCAGCCCTAGTTTTTTTTAATAAATTGCATTTTATCATCGTTTACTCCATAGCTTTATAATTTTATTATTATTATTAATTTTAATACGCGATCTGACAGAGCTGACCAGCATCACACACAAGAGAGGTAAACATGACGTCACAACGGACGGGGCAAGGCGTTGGTTTTTTAAACTAATGAAAAATACCTCGCAAACTTTAACTAACGATTGAACCGATCCTCTTATTTATACCGGTGGACTAGGAGTCCTCAAAATAAAATATTAAAAAAGACAATTAACCATCACTGTTCTTTGGAATTTTTTTTTAAAAAATGCGTTGAATCGAGGGCAATGCGGAAAGAGCTGAACGGAAGCGGGCTTTGATGCCATCAGACGACGGCAGGTGACAACATTCTCTTGTTAGTTCTCAAAACATAAGGGATAGAAGGACGAGCGGTTAACCGATTAACCGGTCTTCTTTTGAACGGTTAGCCGGTCCTCAAAAATGAGCGGTCTTAACAACCTTAGTTATAATAAGTACTTTGACAATTTTTTTTGGACAAAATTTTCAACTTAAAGCTATAGCAATAGTTTTAAAATCTAGTTGGTTTGAAAGGGGTTGAAAAATGCAATTTAGTGATACATAATAACTCTAATTGAAACATATAAGAAAATATAAAATAGACAAATATATATATTGAAAAGAAAATATAAAATAGACAAAAGTGAAAACTAGGCAGTGAGACAGACAGCTGTTTAAAATATCAGTTAATTAAAGTTATTTCAGAAATGACTTAAATATTCACATATTTATGAATATGGTGTTAATTTAAAAGCTGTTGTTACATATAAGAAATAGCTTAGGCTTTAGTGTTTTACTATTACTATTATTCAAATCACTGTCTATAATAAAACTTTATTTACACAGGATAACTAGTGTGGGCCTTGTTAAACTTAAGGCAGTAACCTTGAATAACAGGCAAGACATCCATCTATTTTGCAAGCGTTGAAACTTCTCACTATGAAAAGTTAATGGGCTAAACAAAGGATGGCATGGATCTGAGTAGGTTGGTTATTATCATCTATTCATACTGTGTGTAAAGTTTACTGGCAGAGGACAGATACTACTACCATTATATTATACAAGAAGTTTGAAGTTTCTTCATTTAGAAAACATGAATGAAAAATCTGTTTAGTTATACATTAGATTATTTTTTTTAAATCTTAAAATGAAATCTATCAACAGGTTTTTAGAGAACCACCATTGATACAGTTTTTTTTGGAAAATGAGTAATTCAAAGAGATCACGGAAACCCCTCAAACGTACAACACAATCAAAAACAAGTGGATCAGAAGACAAGAAGAAGACAGTGAAAGAAAGTTTGGTCAATGATGTTAGTGTTAGGAAGGGTGGTAGAGATTCTCAGCCTCGTCCACAACGTGCCCGCAAGCAGAAAACATTTGACGGATACATCACTCCCAAAGGTTCGGATAACAGCACTTTAAACTCACCAGATGTTTCATTTAAAACAAAATCCCCAAAGGCACTTGTGACCAGTACTCCTGTTATCAAAAGAAGTCATCGCAATAAATTCAATAATAGTTCCATAAATGCAGGTGTACTTGAGGAAAGTTTTGATCTAAGTACTTCAAAGCCTCACATCTCAGCTAAACAAGGTACCCAGACACTGACAAGTCATGCTGGTGACACATCTCATTCTCCGTTGGTGTTTGCTAACACTGATGTTGTTAACGGCACACTGGAAGATGAAAGTTTGTCATCAGTTATTACATCTGGCAAATCAAAAAACTGTTCAGAAGTGTTAACCCCTCCAAATAAGCGAAGAAAAATTACCACTGAAAAAGACGCTGATTCCAAGAAATCTTTTAGGGGCAAAAAAGGCAGCAGGAAAGGAAAAGGAACTGATTCGACATTGGATTCTAGTCCAGGGGTAGAAAAAACAGAAACGGTCTCTAAGCAGGAATTGTCAGGTTCTCGGAAAAGTGCCAGAGCTAGAAAAAAAATTAACTATTTAGATTCAGAGGATAATGAAGATGTCAGAACAAGCGAAGAAGAGATTTCACTGAATAACAAAAGAAATAACAATCTCTCAAGAAGTGCAGTAAAAACCAATCAGCGAATTTCTCAAAAAGAGGGCGCTCTCGAAAAATGTCTTGACACTGAAAACCTAATCATAAAAGAAAAGAGTAAAAAAAATTATGATAAAAATGATGTCGAAGTGATAGACAAGCCTAGAAGAGGTAGGAAGCGTAAGAGAGTACCAGAAGCAGAGGAGATCAAAGAAACTGATTGTACACAAAGTGCTGAGTCACCCACTGTTCCAACAAGATCTGCCAGAAGGAAAAAGAATCCATCGGTGGTAGATCATCAAGATTCTAATCATGCCGTTCAGTCTGGTGAAAAAATTGAGACGTCAGTAGTTAAAAAAAGGCAAGGGGCAACAACTCTTTCCAAGCTCAAGTCTAAATCTTCTCATGACGCCTCAGATACAAACAAGGTCAGTCAGATATGTTCAAGTTCATAAAAGCAAACATTCATTTCATATCAAAATTTCTTATTCTTTTTATAGACGGACGGTGATCAATACCCTGATCATGATGTGTTTTTTAAAAAATCAGCTTATTTATGTTAGTTTTAGTGTCTTGTTGTTTTTAATCAGCTTATTTATGTTAGTTTTAGTGGGGTTTTTTTTAAAGTTAACTAAATAAATCCAGTCTCATCAGTTTTAGTGACTCTGGATTGAAAAAATATGCTTGAAAACGGATTTAAGATTCATAATTTTAATCCTGACTTTAATGTTACTCTTAGGTTTCAACTACCAAGTGTGAACACTTGACAAGTTTGCAGTGTGGAAAATGCAGCATTACATTAAACACACCTGCAATCTTGAAACTCCACATGATGAAAGCACATTCCTTGGTGGTAAGAGTTTCATTCACCAGCTCAATACTTTGTCCTTGTGCTGGTGTTTGGATGAGTTGTACATTTCTGCTAGATGGCTCAGTTTTTAGATAACTGTTTTTGTCTTTTTGGATGCATGCTTATTTAATTACTCTCAAACATTGCAATGTGCTCTAGCCTCACATTTGAACATCTCCTTTAATTTAGCATCTATTAACATTTATTGAGGACTTGTGCTTTTTACTGTCATTCCGCTAATGTCTTTCAATGAAAAATAATCTTTAGTGGTCAGAAAGCAATCCTGAAGGAGAAGACAAGCCAGCTGTCATCATTAAGCTACTTGGGCACGTCATCTGTCAAGGGTGCCAGAAGCAGTTCCGCTTTGCCCAGTACTACAAGCAACACCTGGCCTGGTGCGGTAGAGAGGTAAGAAACAGCTCCCCTCCGCTTTTATCCATCTGTCGCTTGGGGTGACTTGCAGTGTTAACCACTTTGTCCATTAGGCAAAGCATTGATACAAACTTTCAAAAAATAACTTTAAAAATTAACATTTTTTTCTTAGAAATGTAATGTGACATACCTCAGAAAGAAAAGTTACACCTGTCATATCTCTCTCACCTGTCATATCTCTCTCACCTGTCATATCTCTCATGCCTGTCTTATCTCTCTCACCTGTCATATCTTTCTCACATGTCATATCTCTCTCACCTGTCATCTCTCTCACATGTCAAATCTCTCTCGCATGTCATATCTCTCTCACCTGTCATATCTCTCTCACCTGTCATATCTCTCATGCCTGTCATATCTCTCTCGCCTGTCGTATCACTCTCACCTGTCATATCTCTCTCGTCTGTCATATCTCTCTCACCTGTCATATCTCTCTCACCTGTCATATCTCTCTGTCATATCTCTCTCACCTGTCATATCTCTCTCATTTGCTGTAGCATGAAATGGTCATATGTGAAATCTGCAAACACCAAATCAAAGCTCAGTGGTACGATAAACACTTGACAATTCACAAGTTGAAAGAGAAGCAGATTGAAATGAAGAAGGAAAGAGAACAACAAAAAACTCAAGAGAATGCAGAACCAGATGAGGAAGACAGCGGCCGCAAGTCCAAGAGAACAGCTGCCAAAAAGTTGGTTCAATTCTTTACTTCTTTGACAAGATAGCATGCATCTATGCAACTGTTACCACGTAACTTGACTTTCTGACTTTGACTCTTTATGGCCATTTAAAAATCTACCCCTTCATTCTTAAAACCTTACTGAGATTGTGAGCTAACTTTGGGATCTACTTATCTCACAATTTATTTTTATCATTAAAATTTGATCAAAAGAATCTGAATTCAGTTTGTCAAATAATGAAATTAGTATTCAGAAACTAAATCTCTTATAGAAATGTTACAACAGTTTTGCCCTCATTGCAGATGGGTTTAACGTTCAAGTATTTCCCAAGTGTTGATTCCTAAGCATTTCATTTTTCAGTGCCATGAAATTTATCAGTGACATTCATAAAAGTAAAGAAGAGGAAGACGACTTATCTGGCAAGAGTGATAAAAGTTATGTGAGTGGTAATGATAGTGATGATGGTGACCAAGATGATGTCCTTGACCACAGTGATGAGGATCGCAGTGAACGCCCCACAAAAAATGGCTCTCTTCGTGTTCTGGACCGTAAGTATTACTATTGTTTTAGGTGAAAGCATACACTTCTGCATTTCTAATTTATCTGAGCTGAATAATTTTTTTGTATATTTTGTGTCTGTAGACATGTCTAAATATACTATTGCATGTTTCTTCTAAAATTTCCAAAACACTCAACATTCTTACTTTTTTTTTTAAATACAAATTTACATATTGGATAAGAAATTATGGAAGAACAAAAAACTGTTGCAAATGAATTGTGTAAAAAAAAATTATCATCAGAAAATATTTATTATGAATATTATTGGAAAATCTATTGAAATTTTCTAATTGTTAACATATAATTTATCCAATAAGATTGTAATCTATATGAAGCAAATAGACAGATGCAAAGATATCATAATTTATCTAGTAAGATTGTAATCTATATGAAAGAAATAAACTAAAGGAATGATTTTCTTGGTCAACCTTCACAGCCTCAACTTTTGATGGCAAGTGGAGCTCAATTTGTTTGATGGCCCAGGAACTGAGAGAAGAGGACAGGTTAAAGGAAGTGTACAACTTCTATACTGGCATGTCTCTAGGGGGGAGATTGTTTCCAGATCTTTCCCCCCAGCTCAACAACTGGGTTCTACTTCAAGACAGGTGAGAGAAATTACTAGAGCTACTTAAAGACAGGTGAGAGAAATTACTAGAGCTACTTAAAGGCAGGTGAGAGAAATTTCTAGAGCTACTTAAAGACAGGTGAGAGAAATTACTAGAGCTACTTCAAGACAGGTGAGAGAAATTACTAGAGCTACTTCAAGACAGGTGAGAGAAATTACTAGAGCTACTTCAAGACAGATGAGAGAAATTACTAGAGCTACTTAAAGGTAGGTGAGAGAAATTACTAGAGCTACTTACAGACAGTTGAGGGAAATTACTAGGGCTACTTCAAGACAGGTGTGAGAAATAACTAGAGCTACTTAAAGACAGGTGAGAGAAATATAAGAGCTACTTAAAGACAGGTGTGAGAAATTACTATAGCTACTCAAAAAGACAGGTGAGAGAAATTACTAGAGCTACTTCAAGACAGGTGAGAGAAATTACTTGAGCTACTTCAAGACAGGTGAGAGAAATTACTTGAGCTACTTCAAGACAGGTGAGAGAAATTACTAGAGCTACTTCAAGACAGGTGAGAGAAATTACTTGAGCTACTTCAAGACAGGTGTGAGAAATTACTTGAGCTACTTCAAGACAGGTGAGAGAAATTACTAGAGCTACTTAAAGGTAGGTGAGAGAAATTACTAGAGCTACTTCAAGACAGGTGAGAGAAATTACTAGAGCTACTTAAAGGTAGGTGAGAGAAATTACTAGGGCTACTTCAAGACAGGTGTGAGAAATTACTAGAGCTACTTAAAGACAGGTGAGAGAATTATAAGAGCTACTTAAAGACAGGTGTGAGAAATTACTATAGCTACTCAAAAAGACAGGTGAGAGAAATTACTAGAGCTACTTCAAGACAGGTGAGAGAAATTACTTGAGCTACTTCAAGACAGGTGAGAGAAATTACTAGAGCTACTTAAAGGTAGGTGTGAGAAATTACTAGAGCTACTTAAAGACAGGTGAGAGAAATATAAGAGCTACTTAAAGACAGGTGTGAGAAATTACTATAGCTACTCAAAAAGACAGGTGAGAGAAATTACTAGAGCTACTTAAAGACAGGTGAGAGAAATTACTTGAAGACAGGTGTCAAATGCTGTTTATGTTCCATTCTGAATAAGTTGATCAGCATTGTTTTCATTTAACTTTTAGTGGACGCAGTGATTGTTGCATTTACCAACTCCTGTCTTTTCATTGGGTTTTTTTATGCTTAACAGCCATATATGTTCACCAGTTTTTAAAAAAACAAACAACATATTTACCTGCTGTATGTTAGCCTGTGTCAGAAAGCCAAGGTTAGTTATAGAAGTAAAATTCACCAGCTGTATATACAGTTAGTTATAGAAGTAAAATTCACCAGCTGTATATACAGTTAGTTATAGAAGTAAAATTCACCCACTGTATATACAGTTAGTTATAGAAGTAAAATTCACCAGCCATATATACAGTTAGTTATAGAAGTGATATTCACCAGCTGTATATACAATTAGTTATAGAAGTAAAATTCACCAGCCGTATGTACAGTTAGTTATAGAAGTGATATTCACCAGCCGTATATACAGTTAGTTATAAATGTAAAATTCACCAACCATATATACAGTTAGTTATAGAAGTAAAATTCACCAACCATATATACAGTTAGTTATAGAAGTAAAATTCACCAACCATATATACAGTTAGTTATAGAAGTGATATTTACCAGCTGTATATACAGTTAGTTATAGAAGTGATATTCACCAGCCATGTATACAGTTAGTTATAGAAGTAAAATTCACCAGCTGTATATACAGTTAGTTATAGAAGTGATATTCACCAGCTGTATATACAGTTAGTTATAGAAGTGATATTCACCAGCTGTATATACAGTTAGTTATAGAAGTGATATTCACCAGCCATACATACATATATATATATACAGGAGTAACATTCACATTCACCTGCAGCATATACAGTTAGTTAAATAATATTAACCTGTGATATATTTGGTAAATATTATAAGCTTTTAGCTTAGATTTCTTGAAGTTTGATCACATACTTTACTTGAAATCATTTTCCAACTGAAGATTCACGTTAGAACATTCATTTAAGTTTTTTAGCGCATTTTCGGGAAGTCGAATGCGCTATTGCACCCGTTTTGTCCGTCCGTCTGTCTGTCATCACCCTTGATCTCAGCATCCATAAGTCCTAGACCCATGAGGTATATATGTTTTTTGTATGTCCTGACCTGCCATTTGTGCATCAACACTCAGTTACTCGATCCGTTAAAAAACCCCGATAAAACTACCAAAAAATATTTCGAATCGAGAGGTAACACTAGCGCAGGGAACGGCCGCCATTGCCGGAAGTCGAATACATAGTTTTTCAAGCATTGAAGAGTGGTGCGAAAGCGTGCTAAAGAATTAGTTTTTTTTTAGTTGACGTCATTAGAATATGTGTAAAAGTTTAGAGAGTTTTACGGCATCATTTGTGGTGACTTGTAGTTAGATCAAAGAGAAAATAAATTTTTTTAAAATGTAAAGAAATGACTTTTAAATAAAAAAAATGTCAGGTATATTCATGACACAAGAAAATTCATAAAAATATGTCTAAAATCTAAACACAATTACTGATAACTACATAATGCTGATATCTAACATAAGTACTGATACATAATACGAAAATGCGCTAACACGTCCTGAATTCCAATAGGGACCAGGCTTAACATGATTTTTTTAGAATTTATTAATTATTTCAGTTTTGCAACAAAATGAAAGTTCATACTCTTGTTTGCAGGGATAGAGATAAATATTTACCTCATCAAAATAAGAGTTTGAGTTTTACAACTGATCCTCCACACAAAGCATCAGATATAAGTTTAACATCTCTAGAGTGGGGTCAAGCACAAGTTATTGAAGGTCAGTTTCTGTTTCTTTAAATTTCATTATGATCATTTTATATCTTTGATAATTTTTGAATAATATCTTCAATAAACTTGATTTTAAAAATTTAGTTGTTCATCTAAATAAAAACTTAGTTTTCATTATTTAGATGTTTAAACATCATAAGGTATCTGTTTCTGTAAATATGTAATTATAAACTCTTTTTTTTATAATTTGAATGAATTTATGATATATTTGTTTTTTTTTTTTAAAGTTTTATTAAACAAGTACTTCTTACTTATTTCTTTAAGTTTCTTATATCATTTATCATAGAATACTTTAAGCTTTCTGTATCAGTTATCATAGAATAGTAATAGCTTTCTATATCAGTTATCATAGAATAGTAATAGCTTTCTATATCAGTTATCATAGAATTCTATTTTCTTTATATATCAGTTATCATAGGATTCTATTTGCTTTCTATATCAATTATCATAGAATACTATTTGTGTTATATGTCAGTTATCATAGAGTACTCAGCTTTCTATATCAGTTATCATAGAATGGTATTTGTTGTCAATGTCAGTAATAATAAAACTCATTCAGCCCGAAACTAATTTTCTTTCCACAACCTTGAGCTACTTTTCTCACCCTACTCATAACCAATCACCTTCTCTAAGGTAAAAGTTACAGTTACTGTGGTGGTCCTATCTGGTCACTGGAGTGGTGTCCCATCCCTCAGGGTGCTGAACAGGAGCAGGTAATAGCACTGTCAGCTGACATCGGCCCTGATAAACCTCCAGACACGAGCGCAACATATGCTGGCAGCGGGCTTATTCAGATCTGGTTGACAGGGTCTATCAAGAATGACAAGTAGGTTTTGTCAGAGAAGGGTGATGCTTAAATGAAATAGAATTAAGGAACACTTGGGAAAAAATTTCTTTCAGAATGCAGTGGTTTAGCGTGGGAGGGGGATCCAATTTCAAAAGTCCACCCAGGCCCCCATTTGAGGGGGGCCCTCTAAGGAGTGTCAATTTGTACATTAAATATTACACCAGCAGTGTCCACAAAGAGGCCAAGCCCCTCTCCATAGCTATGCCACTATCAGAATGTTTGACTTCTTTTAATAATTAAAATGTCCGACATTAAGGCAAAAGATAAATAATCTATGCAGTTTGTTTCATCCGTTAGTTCCAGGTTGTTCCTAATGAATCTGTTTTTGATCACAACTTTTTTTGAGAAAGTAAATATGTTTATTGACAACTGGCTGGATAAAGACTTCTGATGTGTTTGTCTGTGATCAGATATCATAACTGACGCATTTTGTTTCAATTTAAAATTTTCAGAGAAAGTTCATCTGATCTCAGTGTCCAGTACTGTGTGGCACATGACAGCGGCTATGTGGTCAGCATGTCCTGGTGTCCACATCGATGTTTCGATCAGGTCAGAAGAACTCTAACACATCTCACTTAAAATAAAAAGCTCTTAAGCTTACATTTTTAATTCAACACCGACATAAATCATGCATTCATTTATTGATTGTTTAATCCCATTGGTAATTAGTTTGTAAAATAGTTCATAACCCCATATTTATTTGGCTGGCTGTAAAATGGTATATAATCCCATATTTATTTGGCTGGCTGTAAAATGGTATATAATCCCATATTTATTTGGCTGGGTTGTAAAATGGTATATAATCCGATTTTTATTTGGCTGGGTTGTAAAATGATATATAATCCTATATTTCTTTGGCCGACTGTAATGGTATTTATTTAAATGTTGAATCTTGTGTTGTGTTCCAACAGGAGGAGGTCAAAGATGACTGTTTTATGAGGCTTGGTCTTTTGGCGGTGGCCTGCTCTGATGGAAGTGTGCATGTCTACAGGTGAGTCAGGTAGCTACAGGTGAGTTATGTAGATACAGGTGAGTCAGGTAGCTACAGGTGAGTCAGGTAGCTACAGGTGAGTCAGGTAGCTACAGGTGAGTCAGGTAGCTACAGGTGAGTCAGATAGCCACAGGTGAGTCAGGTAGATACAGGTGAGTCAGGTAGATACAGGTGAGTCATGTAGCTACTGGTAAGTCCTGTAGATACAGATGAGTCATGTAGTTACAGATGTCAGGTAGATACAGATGTCTGGTAGACTTTGGAAGATTCATGAAGTTTGTGTTGATCTGTGTGTGGTTCAGTTATGTTGTATTTTATGCTGACATGTGCACCAAGTTGAAGGAAGATTCTCTATTTTATGTCAGCGCTTTGACATTTTCTTGTCATTGTCGTGCAACAGATCAATATTTCAGCCATTGTGGCTCTGGCTTTGGGTCTATCTCATTTTGTTAACTCTGCGATAGAGATCCATTACCAGCATCATAACTGGTAGAAGATTGATTGGGAAAGGCAGATATAACTGTGTGTCGTATGCCATGAAAAGTTGTTTGTATATTACAGCCTTCCTCAAGTCCAGTCACTCAAACAGCAGATGTCACTTACACCAGACACAAATGTACCAAGCTTAGAGTCAACTGTACTTATATTCCACCCAAAGCCTTCATTAACCCTGAGGCCAAACATACAAGCAAGTGAGTGAATTTATCGTACAAATCAATAAAATTTATTGGCGGAGTTACACTGCTGTTACTTGTGGAGAATTTCTAGTTTTACAACAGTCAATTATTTTTACCCCGTCACAGTTTTTTTAAAAACTTGTTAAATTGAAAAAAAAATTGTTTCTAAATCTTAAAATGTGTATCATTCAATGGCAAAAAAAACTTGTGGCCAAAATTTGATGTGTAAGTTTTTGCTTATTGTTCCCTAACCCTCTGTTTTATGTTATATTTTTGAAAGCCAGAGATGCTATCAAATTAATAAATCTACTCAATTTGTTAAATGTACTGAAATTAAAACTTAGAACAACAAGCTTCAGATGAATGTAAATTTATTATACAGTTCTGATTTCAATCTTTTAAAAAAAAATGTTGCATAGGTTGTGGCCCTTGCTTGTCTACTGCATGGCAGCAAGGGGGAGAACTGCGGTATATTATTGCTGGATATGGGCAGGGTAAGTTGATAGCAATCTTTCTTTTTAAAATTTTTTTTTTGGGTTGAAGTTTTGATGCTAGTGTCATTTGGGATGTCATTGGAATGCTAGTGTCACCTGGGATGTCATTGGAATGCTAGTTTCACCTGGGATGTCATTGGAATGCTAGTGTCACTAGGCATGTTCTGTCATTGGGATGTCATTGGAATGATAGTGTCATTGGGGTGTCATTGGAATGTTAGTGTCACCTGGGATGTCATTGGAATCCTAGTTTCACCTGCAATGTCATTGGAATGATAGTGTCACTTGGACTGTCATTGGAATGTTAGTGTCACCTGGGATGTCATTGGAATGCTAGTGCCACTTGGGATGTCATTGGAATGTTAGTGCCACTTGGACCATCATTGGAGTGCTAGTGCCACTTGGGATGTCATTGGAATGCTAGTGCCACTTGGGATGTCATTGGAATGCTAGTGCCACTTGGGATGTCATTGGAATGTTACTGTTATATGGGATGTCATTGGAATGTTAGTGCCACTTGGGATGTCATTGGAATGTTAGTGCCACTTGGGATGTCATTGGAAGGCTAGTGTCACCTGGGATGTCATTGGAATGCTAGTGTCACTTGGGATGTCATTGGAATGCTAGTGCCACTTGGGATGTCATTGGAATGCTAGTGCCACTTGGACCATCATTGGAATGCTAGTGCCACTTGGAATGTCATTGGAATGCTAGTGCCACTTGGGATGTCATTGGAATGCTAGTGCCACTTAGAATGTCATTGGAAGGCTAGTGCCACTTAGAATGTCATTGGAAGGCTAGTGCCACTTAGAATGTCATTGGAATGATAGTGTCACTTGGGATGTCATTGGAATGCTAGTGTCATTTTGGATGTCATTGGAATGCTAGTGTCATTTTGGATGTCATTGGAATGCTAGTGTCATTTTGGATGTCATTGGAATGCTAGTGTCACCTGGGATGTCATTGGAATGCTAGTGCCACTTGGGATGTCATTGGAATGCTAGTGTCATTTTGGATGTCATTGGAATGCTAGTGCCACTTGGTATGTCATTGGAATGCAAGTATGTTAGGTTGTACTTGGTGTTTCAGGTTGCATCCTCCTGTGGGATCTCCTGTCCAGCTCACCTCTCCTCCAAGTCAACCCCTCCACACGTGTGCCCATGCAGTGCTTCAGATACAATACTGAGTCCATCTTGGCTTGTACCTGGAACCCCAGATCTCCAACGATCTTTGCATCATCTTCATTTGATGGTAGTTGTTGCCAATGGGATACAAGGATAGACTCAATGCCAATAGGTAGGTCACTTCTTTCTTTGGGTTACAAGGATGGTTTTGTATGCCTATAGGTGGGTCATTTTTTTCAATGGGATAAAAGGATAGAATCAATGCCAATGGTTAGGTTATGTGATTTGAGTTGTATCATCTTTATATTTAGTGGGACTTTTATTATAATTTAAAAGAATAATAAATTGATATTCTATAATGTCTTTGACTCAATATCTGTCATTATTAGTTCATTACCAATCATTATTGATTCAATACCTGTAATTATTGGAGCATTACCAATCATTATTGATTCAATAGCTGTAATTATTGGAGCATTACAAATCATTATTGATTCAATACCTGTAATTATTGGACCATTACCAATCATTATTGGTTCATTGCCTGTCATTTGGTCATGTAGTTCTCTTCTTGTGAATTAGATGTCAAACTTTGAATCCATGGAATAAATGCCAGCTGTTAATTGTGATCTTGTGTTTTGTTTGTTTGCAGCCATTTTCAAGCAGCCTCACATGTTTTATATCCACCATGCCCTGTGCTGGGCTGGACCACTCATCAATGGCTTCTTTTCTTGCTCTGAGAAATTTGATTAGTGAGTCTATTAGTTATATAATATTCCTCTATTAAGTGAGTCTATTACTTATAAAATATTTCTCTATTAAGTGAGTCTATTAGTTTATAATATTCCTCTAATTAGTGAGTCTTCTAGTCCTAATTTATCCCTTTAATTAGTGAGGCTTTTAGTTATAATTAGTTCCGTTAATTAGTAAGGTTTAGTTCTAATTTATATCTTTAATTTGTGAGTCTTTTAGTTAAAATTTGTCCCTTTAATTAGTGTGTCCTTTATTCCTGATTTATCCCTGTAAATAGTGAGTCTTTTAGTTCATATTTGTCACTTTAGTTAGTGAGTCTTCTAGTCATATTTTATCTGTTTGATTAGTCTTTATATTCCTTTAATTATCGAGTCATTTGGTCTTTTATTGATAACACATTTAGTGAGCCTGGTTAGTGTGATAAAAACACTTCTCAAATGTTTTAACTCATCAGCACTGAATATTGCCCTGTTAACTTCTATGGATTAGCTCGAGGGGCTTTGAGGAACATGGCTAACGGGATATTGGTCCAGTCACACTCAGCTTGTGTGTGGGTAAGTGGATAATAATGCCAGTACGGTTGGTTTCAGGACGTAAGCTAGAGAGGGGGGGGACAATAAATGAATGACGTCAGTAAGGAAATTTTATTAGATGTGAGGATTCCTTGATATGTGACCTTGACCTTTTCAAAATGATAGTTTAAACTAAATTAAATGTGCCACATGTGGTAACAACAGTTAAAATGATTAGGTATATAATATAAACATAAAGCATATGTGTGGTTTTGTGATATCAGATGATAAGGTTATATAAACTCAAGTAATATGTGTTTTTATGTGCCATAAGTGGTAACATACAGTTACAGTTTTGAAATTGGGCAAAAGATGTTGACCAATGAAAAGCATGTAATATGAGGGAAAAAAGTTCAAATAATTGACAAAAGTTTATATAACTGAATAACTGTCATCAAAAGTTGTAAATCTCTTTTCAGGATGTCTGCTTCTCTCCCTTTTATGAGGTGCTTGCTTCGTGTGATGCCATTGGTAAGGTGAAGGTGACGTTACCTCCAATGGTTGCACTTCGCACCCAAGCAATTAAAGCACATACCGCCTGGCACACAAAGTCATGCCCTTCAGTGGTAAGTAAGTGTCATGCTTGTGAGATGAAATAAAATGAATGTGGCATTTTTTCGTTCACATTTTGATATCAGTGTTTTGTTTTAAACTTGCACATTATGTTTGCAAAAATTTAAAGGAGAACTTGTATTATATTTATCAGTACAGTAAGGAAACTTTTTTTAAACAATCCAAAATGAAAGTGATTTTACAAAAAAACAATAAAATAGGAATAATTCATTGGACAATATTTTATTGTACACTTTTGATCCACAGGTTCTGTACCAGGCAAAACTCCTTCAGGGAAGTGCTTCAGGTCAAGGTTCATCTGTTGATGCCTCTGAGCATGGAGGGCATACACAAAATATGTCCACCAACAGTGTAGGAAGTGTGGGTCCAGGTCAAGGTCATGAACCAGATATGTCCACTGAGACAGAATCAAATCAACTGGCTGACTGCAGCAACAATGAAGAATTACAGCTTTCCACTACGACAAATGTAGAAAAGAAAAAGAACCTTAACAAAATTGAAAAAAGCCAAAATGAGACCAGTCATCCTAAACCCAAATCAGAAAAAAAATCTGGCAGCTCTGTAAAAATACCAGGTCATGCATCCAACACAACTTTGACGAATAGTGTGGACACCTTACTATATTTCAAGGTAAATTTTATTCTGCAAAATTGTCTGTGTTGATAGCCTCCCCCAACCAATACCCATGCAAAGCTGGTGTTTACTGCATTCCTACACTACAGCCTCACCACACTACCGTGTCACTACACTACCCCGTCACCACACTACCGTGTCACCATACTATCGTGTCACCACACTACCGTGTCACCAGACTACCGTATCAACACACTACCACGTCACCAGACTACCATGTCACCACACTACCACGTCACCACACTACCACATCACCACACTACCGCGTCACTACACTACTGCATCACCACACTACCGCGTTGCTACACTATTGCGTCACCACACTACCACGTCACTACACTACCATGTCATTAAACCACCATGTCACTCCACTATAGTGTTATTTTGTCCATGGCAAGTCTAGTGTTAGGGAATTGCTTCAATAAATTTTAGTGATCTCATGTCATTTGTTTCTGTTAATCTGTTAACACTTATTAGTGATCTCATGTCAGTTGTTTCTGTTGACATTTATTAGTGATCTCATGTCAGTTGTTTCTGTTGACACTTATTAGTGATCTCATGTCAGTTGTTTCTGTTGACACTATTTAGTATTACTATGATTAGTCGGAGTATAAAACAATTTTTTTATTTTTAAAATATTTGCTTTACCCCATTTGATAGCCAGGGATTAAAATACACTTTTCCAAAGCATTTCTAGTTCATTGATTTCAAAGTAACATTTTATTTTATAACATGACATTTCACTTTGTAAAATAGATGCATCTATAATTATAATAATAATATTGTTTGTTTCCTGTCTAGTCATCAGCTGAGTTGAAGCCCAGTGTTAAAAAAGTCAGTGAGCAGATAGAGCATGAAATTTATGGTGGCAATAACATACAAGCAGTGCACAGGGTGAGTAATCTAGTTGGTTTTATAGGTGAAAGATGAAGGCGTCAGTTACTATAATGCAGTGCTGATCATAGTATGTGAGTGTAAGATGCAAGTGGATGTAACTTTATAAAGATAACCTCAGAATCTGATAAACAAAAACATTCTTTAAGTTTAAAAAGTTGATGCTCTACGCGCATTCAGTTTTAACATTTTTCTTTATAAATCTAAATGTTTTCTTTTTATTTAAGAAGCCAAACACGGTATTAATTAAGGTTGTTAAGACCGCTCGTTTTTGAGGACCGACTAACCGTTCAAAAAAGACCGGTTAACCGGTTAACCGCTCGTCCTTATATCCCTAATGTTTTGAGACCCATTTGAGAACTAACAAGAGAATGTTGTCGCCTGGCATCGTCTGATGGCATCAAAGCCCGCTTCCCCCCGCTTGCGTTCAGCTCTTTCCGCATGCCCCTCAATTCAAAGCATTTTTTTAATCAAAAAAATTAACTAAACAGTGATGGTTAATTGTCTTTTTAATATTTTATTTTGGGTACTCGTAGTTCACCGGTCTAAATAAGAGGACAGGTTCAATCGTTCGTTAAAGTTAGCGAGGTTTTTTCATTAGTTTCAAAAAAACCAACGCCTCGCCCCGTCCTTTGTGACGTCATGTTTACCTCTCTTGTGTGTGATGCCGATCAACTCGCATATTAAAATTAATAATATAATAAAATTATGAAGCTACGATAGAATGGAATTTATTTTAAAAAACATTATTTTTCGATCGTCAACTCGCCAGAATAATTGAATTTTGCGACGCACATGTTCCCCTTCCCCGTTTTTTTCTGTTCAAATAGGGTTTGAGCTACACTCGGCGTACTATTACTACTATTAATGTGGTAATCAAATGCCTTTGACTAGCAGGAAAACTGTCACTAAAAGACCGAACTCGAATTTGTGGGCCGATTAATCGCCCGGTATCTTTGCTACGTCTTTCAAATACCTCTCGTAATATAGGTACATGTACTTCACTAAGCGGCGTGCGCCGATAAGTTTTTGAATGCCTGAACTGAAACAGACTATAAACCGGTGATCAGAAAATGCGGATAGGTCATGGGGTCATATGCTCTTATAGCTTTCTTTGTCTTTATAAGAAACAGACTATAATTAATATAAATAGAAACAGCCTCGGCCTTGACCGTTGTTGACATCTAACGCGCACTGTGTTAGTCTAGTACAGTCACCGCGACAAAGCGAGAGGGAGAGGCGTTACCGCTTGTGTTGTTTTTTTTTCACTATGTTATCGCTAGGTTTGTTGTTGTTTTCTTTTGGGTTAGGCGGTCCTACGGTCATGAATAAAGATGACCGGTCGCTTAGTGAAGTACATGTACCTATATTACGAGAGGTATTTGAAAGACGTAGCAAAGATATCGGGCGATTAATCGGCTGGATCTTGGTATCGCTTTAACTCACCGCGACAAAGCGAGAGGGAGAGGCGAGGCGCGTTACCGCTTGTCTTGTTTTTTTCACTAGTTTTTTTCACTGCGTTAACGCTAGTTTTTGTTAGTTTGTTGTTGTTTTCTTTTGGGTTTCACGGTCCTACGGTCCCGAATAAAGATGACCGGTCCTGGTCTGAGGACCGGTTAACCGAATAACCGGTTAACCGTTAACAACCCTAGTATTAATGTTGCACGCTGTATTCCTTTTTCATTTTACAAGAATGATAAATGCACTGTTCAAAAATGAACTTGTTCCAGTGCATATGAACTTGTCTCAGTGCATGATACCTCGTCAATGCAATGACCCAGTTGAAAGCAATCAGCTGTTTTGCTATAGTCATTTCTTTCCATTAGGTGCGCTTCAACCCTAACCTCGCCTGTTGTTTGTGGTTGGCGTCAGGCGGTGAGGCGGGGATCCTGCAGCTACACAACCTTACATCTGTGGTCAAGCCAAGCAAATTCAAAGCTCAACAGTTTTATGAGAAACACACAAAAGGCAAGAACAGCTAGCAGGATGTTGACCTTATTGTTTATTTAGACTGGACATGTACATAATATTGTGATCATGCAAGATTCAATACGCTAACAAATTTTATTAGTATCACACTTGTGGATCTTTCAAGGTGTTAAATCCCAGGTACTGTAACTGCAATTTAGGTTAACATGGCATGCCAAATAAAATTTGGATTATGAGAAAATCAAAAATCCAGAGGTTAGATGTTCAAATATTTTTTAAACTTTAGTAATAACTATTCTAACCTTGTTGAAAAATTTGTTTAAAAAAAATTCAGAATTATTTTACCAATCACGGAAACCATATCCATAGCTTTTTTTTTTTTTTTTTAAATTATTCTTTGAAGCTAGCAAAAAATATAATGGAAGTAGATCTATATTTTGTTTATATAATACTAAAATTGTATTTTAAAAAAAAGTAAAAGGATTGAAAATGTATAATTGTATAAACTGCTACCAAGTTTTGTGAATTTTGTGTGCTTGTGCTGAATGCAACCTACCTGTGTGCTAATTGTTTGGGAATATTTAAAAAATAAACAATGAAATGAGAAGTTGAACAAAAAGTTTGTTTTTATATAATATAAACTTTATTTACATGTGATGTAAATCATGTCAGAGAAAAGTCATATTTTCAACTTTTAGAAATTACATTTTTTAAATGAAATTAGTCAACAACCCAACAAACATGATTTCATTCAAACTAGCTATTTAAATAAGTTTTTCATTCTTAGATCTGTAAGATCAAAGTCATTTTAAAATGTTTTTTGAGACAGTTATAAAAAAGTTTAGAAGGGTAAGAATTTTTTTTTGAAAATGGGAATCACAACCACTGTTAAATTTGTTCCTGATGTATAAGTGAAATCTTAAAGATAACTTGTCAACACTTAAGTACACATAAGTAGAATTCGGAATATAACCCGTTGTCCATAAATCACATTCAAAAGACAAAATAAATTATTTGTAATTTAAATGTCTGGCAAACTGTTTACATTTGGATAAAAATATGTGACCTCTCAAGAGCTGTGTAAAACTCTTTACTATTGTTAACTCGGTTGGTCAGATTTCCTGCTTTTGATAGTTATTTTCAACCAAAAAAAATATGTTGATAAAATGTCTATTTAGGGTAATTAGAAAACCATCTGAAATAAAACTTTCAGTAGATGACAGAAAAACTACACTAAAAAGACTTAATACCATTAATAAGCTAGGTATTGTGAAAAGAAAACACCACAAAAACTTGGGGCATTATGACGGCTCCAGACAGTTGATTTAAGCTGGTGATATCGGCAATGATATACAAAAATCAAAACTGTAGTCCTTGGATTGATTCTCTACTTCAGTCGATAATTTTGATATCAGCCATAAGCAGCAAACTTCTTATCTTGGTCATGCGTAGTTAATTAATAGTTAACCCAATGTCAAATTGAATGTCATGAAATGTTGCTATCTTGAAAGGAATATTTCCTAAGTCAAATAATGATATCATTTGTTTATGATTAATTAGAATTTAAGTAAAATGAGCAATTTTATTAAAACACATGAATGTTTTGAGGGAAATTCAATTACGGTATGATATGAAATACATTTTCTTACAAAGTGGAACACACAAAATAATAAAATGCAAAGTTAATTTTAAACTCCATAAAGCATAAAATTTTCTAGTCAAATTCATTATAAAATATTTTGAAAAAAAAACAAAACAAACCTTATAAGGGTACAACTTGTGGATTTTTTACAACAGATCTTTAAGTTTTGTGGCTGTCTCCAATAACAATGGAGCCGGACATGTTCAACTCGTAATAATTAGTACATCACACAGACTGGATATGTTCAATGTATAATATTACAAACATATAAAAGATATTGAACATAATTTTTCTTAAATTCAGTAGCTATGTTAGTCAGTTGTTAACACACTCAACTGTCCTGGAAGGAGGCGTAAAAAAAAAAGTTTAACCTTTACTTTATGCAAACTCCTGTGTACCTCTGTATTATTACAATGTATACTCCCCAAGAGCTGTGCACTTCAGTAATGTTATAGCACCAAAGGCATTATTACACTATAACTTGCCCCACCCAAAAAGGCAAGGTCACTTTTGTTTAAGTGTTTAATATTAAGATTCTCGAACTGACTGGCTTAATGATATATGCAGTAGCTTAAGTAGCTCAACTGTAATGTAACTTAATATATAAATATATGGTTGAACTGCATTTTAACTCTTCAGAGCTATCCCAGGGAATAAATAATGGAATGTTAATGATTTGGATGGACTGAAATGAAAACAGAAGGTCTCATTATATTTATATAAACAGTCAATTTAACTTCTGCTGTACTAACATAGAAAGTGATAAATAATTGGTTGGAATAATGGAAATAAAATAAACCATTATTTTGTTTATATTTTAAAAGTCTCTTTGTCACAGTTTGTAAATAAAATAAAAAATCCCCACTTCCTCCATTTTCAGACATCATTGGCCCAATTGAAAGAAATTTAGTTGTACAATTACTGAGGTCCCAATGCACAAACCAAACATCACAATTTTCCCAACAAAAGAGAGATATCTCTTCATACAATGTCCTAACAAACATACACTGATCATATAAAACAAACATTACACAGGAAACTTAAAAACATATGCTCCTGACAAACATTCCACTGACTGGGGTTTCAGGTAATACAATTACAATGTAAACCTTAACAATTAACGGCTACCAAAAGAATGGTTAAAAACCCATGGAACAAATTTTTTTAAAAAAATCCTTGTGCTGCAAAAATTAAGAAAATAAATTGCATCTTGTCAAGTTAAAATGATGGAGATCCTTGGAGAAATCTGCTAGTAAAATTTAGAAAGTCTTCAGTAGTTAAAGACATGGTCATCCATATTCATATAATAATAATAATAAGGGCCCTTGGGGATGTTACTGAGTCATGGATATTGTTACATTATTTCACAACAACAACTGAAATTGTTATGATGTCCCGGCAGACTAAGTCAAATGTAGCCAGAGAACAGGTCTTATGCATTCATGAGTTTGTTCATAGTCACATTTAGTGATATACATCTGAGTCAGGGCCATACAAAGCAACTGACAACATGCCAATAAAATACCAACCTAAATATACAAACTTGACACTAATTTTATTCTTTGCATCAAGATGTTGACCTTTGTAATTTGTGAGTTGCTAACTTTATATTATTTGAGTTCCCTTTTAAAAGCAACTATTTCAGAAATAGAGAAAATACATTTAGGAATGAACTACATTTTATAAAACTACAAGTGTACGAAAAAATATTTTTATGTTTTCCCATCTAAATAATGAGCTACTATTTAACATTGCTTTAACAAATGTCCTATTGCTTTAAAAAAAAAAAAAATTGCAATAACATTTTGTTGCCACAGAAAAATAACAGGATGCATCTGGTCACACCCTACTGGCACCCTAATGGCCCATTTGTTCACACTCGGCTGGCTCCCAATTGAAACACATCATCTCAACAGTTCAGCCCCACCCCACACCCCCCACATTATTCTCACCCAACTGGCCACCCACAACCTTGAAAAAAATACTAAAACTAAAAGAATGAACAAACATTCTCATAAACATTTCAATTTTTATCAGCAAATAAATAAATAAAAATATAAACTTTTACTTTTTACTATAACATTTACTGACATGAAGGCAACATGTTTAGTTGCTCATCATTAACAAAGGGAATTCCTTGGCCCAAGGTGAACATGTCCAAAACATGGGGAGTAATGGTTGGACGTCTAGAAAAGTTGTCAACAGAAGTTATTGAAAGAAATGTCAAGCCCATTAAACAGTTGAACCCCCATCACATCTACCATCTGCCAACCCCATCACATCTACCATCTGCCGACCCAATTAAAAAGTTCAACAACCTATCTCTTCCAACATCTGTGCTATGCTAATCCAACATAAATTTAACTTGTACTTGTAAACTAAGACCTCCACCAACTGATCCATGCTAAACAAATAATCTGTTAAGTAATTTAATCGATTCAGTTATGGCTTAAGTTGGAAATTAATTCAATAAAATAAATACATTCAGCTGCTGAAATACAATTTATGTACCATACCATTACAAATTATGTACCAGCTCATTGAAAATGTTACAACTTATGTACCGGCCCATCGACAATATTACAAATTATTTATCCGCCCATTATAATAATAATAACCCCCTTTCAGACCATGGCAGTGAAGTAGCGTTCACAAGTTTCATTTAGCCACCACTAACGTGCGAGGAAGTTTAGGAAGGGATTGTGTGGCTAGCACAATGCCCCAGAGCCTTGCCAGCACCAAAGCTAGAACCCGAGACTCTCTTCTGCCGTGGTTCGACAGTCTGGCGCGCTACAGCTAAACCACCAATGTTACATTACTAATTACTAACAAAAAAAAATAATTAAAAATTAGTATGGGTGGCATGACAAAGTTTAAGTAAAGCCAGTCAAAAGAGATGACCTGACCACTTGGGTGAAGACTGCATCACATTATGATTGCACTCAACAGATTCGCCAGGCACACAGGGCCAATGGGCTTATTTAAACAAACAAATGGCAAAAAGATGAGTCACACAGACACAAGACAAAAAAGATAACGTGATAAACATTCATAACATTAAAAATACTTACAACAGACAAATAGATGTATCAGAAGGTGTAATATGCTGAAAGATCTTTTTGCTTTTAAAATTTATGTACAGAATATCTTAGAGGGTGAACAAAAAGTCCTTTAAACACTTGAGTCTTGATAGATAACAAATCTTGACGGCTTTGTTATGGATAGTTACGGATCATATGACTGTCGGACATTGGTGTAATCTGCACCCACGGAAGATCCCGGACCGGTTCGCTGTAAGTGACACTGTTGCTGTTTGCACTGGTCTGGCGGTGAGTGGACCTCTTGGACCTGGTGCTGGCCTTGCTGCGGACACTCTGCCTCTCAGATGCATAGTAGTGGTTGGCTGCGGCGGTGGCCTGTGCGTTCCTCATGGTGGTGTCGTAGCTGGGGGGCATCTCACGCTCACCCCGCTGCCTGGGCATGGGGGTGGAATGTGGCAAGGTCTCCGTGGTAAGGTTGATGTTATCAAATGCCATGTCTTCTCTGTCATCTCGGTATGCGGCCATATGGGTTGGAGTTCTGTAGCGCATTTTGACAAACTCCAACTCATCGTTGGCGGAACTCACTGATAACAAAAAAAATCATGTTAAGCCTGGTACCTATTGGAATTCAGGACGTGTTAGCGCATTTTCGTATTATGTATCAGTACTTATGTTAGATATCAGAATTATGTAGTTATCAGTAATTGTGTTTAGATTTTAGACATATTTTTCTGAATTTTCTTGTGTAATGAATATACCTGACATTTTTTTATTTAAAAGTCATTTCTTTACATTTAAAAAAAAAATTATTTTCTCTTTAATCCAACTACAAGTCACCACAAATGATGACGTAAAACTCTCTAAACTTTTACACATATTCTAATGACGTCAACTAAAAAAAAAACAACTAATTATTTTGCAACCTTTCACACCACTCTTCAATGCTTGAAGAATTGTAGATTCGACTTCCGGCAATGGCGACCGTTCCCTGCGCTAGTGTTACCTCTCGATTCGAAATATTTTTTGGTATTTTTAACAGGGTTTTTAAACGGATCGAGTAACTGAGTGTTGATGCACAAATGGCAGGTCAGGACATACAAAAAACATATATACATCATGGGTCTAGGACTTATGGATGCTGTGATCAAGGGTGATGACAGACGGACGGACGGACAAAACGGGTGCAATAGCGATTTCGACATCTCGAAAATGCGCTAAAAATTTAAGAAATGAGTTTCAAGAAATGAGAGGGTTTTATTAATTACAAGTCTCAATTAGGTTTGAAAAAAAATTAACTTACTGGAAAATGCTTCAATTATTTTATAAATTGAGTTATTGGGATACATGTAAATTTGAATCAGTTTTGTTTAGTTAAACAAGCATTCGTTCCCCATTAATTCCAAAATAGTTTAAATTTAAAACCCATCATGAAACCATTTCGATTTCTTTTTAAGCTATAAAAATTACATAAGATGCTTTTAGGACATTATAGTGTACTCTTTGAAACAATTAAAAGTGAAATTTAAAGTTGATAGTACAAAATAAAAACGCTACCAATTTGTCTTCCCTGAGGTCATTTTGCAACATGCCAAGTAATTAGGTAATAGTGTTATAAAATTGTTATTTTTAATAAATAATCTACAGATAAATTTACCCCAACAAATATTTTTATTTAATTCTGACATGTAATTCAGAATAACAGAGTAACTAAAGTCAATAAAAAAATATTAGCATCAACAGAACGAACTTATAGTGTTAGTAGTTTAACACAGCAGGCATTGCATTCTGACACAGTGCAAGAGATGGAGATATAGGGCAAATAGGATAAGTATCTGACACTAATTTAGACTGGACCAATATGAGATATTTTGCACTTATCTATACTGACCAATTTGACTTATCCTACACTAATTTAGACTAGACCAATATGAGATATCTTGCACTATTTACAGAACTAAACAATACATGTTTGTGTTACAAACTAGAACTGTAATAAATGTATTAAAAAACAAGTAAGACAAAAAGGGTACTCAGCCTTTAGGGCCTGTGACTGAACATGATTTGGACTTGCACATGGGTTAAGAGGCAACAACAAGATGGGAAAAAACATTACTACAAAGCTTACACAAGAGTAGACAGTCAATGCAAAGCTAAAAACAATTTAAATTCATCTGCTGTAAATAATTTATAACTAAAAGTGGATCAATATTTCTGGGATCCCCCCCTCCCCGCATCCCCCCCCAGCCAGTTACAGTTCTGTCTGAAGCACAAAGACGTCATCTGGATCTAAGTCTAATGATCCCATGCTTAGGTTGACAGTAGCATCCGGCATGTCATATTTATACAGAGATTCCACCACATCATCAGCTGTAGCAGGCTCCAACTCCAGCCTCGCTGGCCGGTCAAAGTGCTTACAAGTAGTTTCAAAAGTAAAAAAGGATGAACAAGTCTTCTGATGACCAATAAACATGTTGACAAAACCTTGGAACAGAGGTGAAGGCAAGTGGCTGACCCGGGGTCGGGGCACTGTCATTGGGGAAAAGTCAACAGAACCAGAGACAGCGTAAGCCCTGTTACGGGGATTGACACCAGATGCTCTGTTCATAGGTGGGACACCTTGAGCTTGAAGAGATAATGGTGAATAGGGAAAGGCAACATCAGGTAGAGAAGGCAAATCCTGATGAGAATGGAAGCGTCGAGTTCGAGGAGTCAGAAGCATGGACGAGTCCATGTGGTCAATGTAAGCTGACCGATAGGCACAATTTTCAGAGCTGGGAGACAAAGAATACTTACTTGCATCGCTCTCCTCAATAAAGGAATAAATGCAAACAAGGGAGGCAACAAAACCTCCAAGCTGTGGACAAAAAAAACAAGTTAATCCGTGATTAGGAATTCGGCATAAAATATGTGCATATAATTACAGTAAAACATAATACGTTATGGCGCATTTTATTTATGTACCAGCCTAAAGCACCAAAACCCTGACAACTTATAACAAAAATTGACAACATTAAAAGTAAGTTTAAATTTCATTAGAACAAAGACATGGATAAATGATCTCTGACTTACTGATAAGATACACTGAACGGCTGCATGAATAACTTCTACATAGTAGTATTGCAGTATGCAACCGACGACATAGGCTTCAGGAGGAACTCTGCGCCCCGAGTCATACTCCCCATCATCCCAGCTAGAGTTGGTAACCTCACACCCGATCCCATGCTCCAGCCACCAGCTCTTACCCTCCGTGCCTATAGTTAAAATGTAGCGCTCACGATTCTGAAACATATTGAATAAAAAAATGTTATACCAAACCACAACATATTTTTTCTTAATTTTAAAAAATTTTAAGTGAAATGTTTGTGTGGTCCATAGTTTGCACACATTCTATCTCCAAGTACTAGGGTTGTTAAAGGTAGTAAAGACGTGTCATTTATTAAGAACAGAAAATATTATTCAACAAATAATCATCCAAAAATAAACAGGAGACTTTGTTTTATAACAATAAAGTCTTACCCTGTTCAGAATTCCAACTTCTAAATAGAGGCAGATAACAAATATATTCCAGCCCAGCCACAACAAGTTCCAAGTTGCATACTGTCAAGTGGATAAAGAGGATTAGAATATTGAAAAAAAAAATCCAGATTCTATTTCAGATTGTGCATAATCTAACAATTATGTACTTCTTACCATAAACTAGGTGTACAATGATGTTAATTATTGTATACTTATAGTACACAAGTGGTAAGATTGAAAGCTGTTATGAATATTATTGATTTATTAACTCGCTTGCAAGGGGTTAGATTACAACTGATGTTATACAATTCCATTATACAACAAACAATAAATTACACAGATCTAGAAACCTACTTTGAAGTTTGAAGACAATTATTAGGTTAATCATCAATAGATATAGAATATCTATGGTATAGAACCATACAATATATACTATATACATTTATACTTAAACATTTATTATTTTCAGAAATAGTTATATTTATTTGATTTTAAAGGCCTTCCACAAAGTGCTCTTGTATAAATACTTACCACAACAATGAAAGACCGATAAAAGTTGCATGCTCCAAAGATACCAAGGATGACAACAATAATCTGAAAGAAGTTGCCTATAATGGGTGCCCACATGTACCCCAGGAAATCAAAGATTTGTCTCTCCACAGTGCTTAACTGTAAAAATAGAATATATTGATAAAATGAAATAAAAACTAATAATAATTACTGAATAATGTAAATCATTATTTGTTGGAAAGTGGAAGGGGGCTTTTTTTATATACTACACTCAATGCAAATGGAACAGCTATTTTTATTTAAAAAACTTAAGAAATAAATTTTTATATAGGGAATGTATAAGTAAAGAGTATAAATTAGAGAAGAAAAATAAATGCAAACTATTGCATTCAGGGTAAATATCTAACCCAAAATAAAGATGCAGGTACTTAATAGTAATAATAAACAAACAATTAAGTTGGAATCCACAGGTTAATGAAGTACATGTAATTAAAAGCTCCAACAAAACTTAATTATGCTTCATAAAAATAAAATTTCATTGTGTATTTAAAAAAAATAAAAATGTCTGCCTTAAGCAAAGTTAAATTTTAATTATTTGAAACCTATAATTGAATGTGAATTGTATATATTGTACCTATCCACCATGTAAAACATAAATAGAGAGTCAGAAGAAATAGCAAAATAGTTGTTATACACTATGTATTACATTCTGAATCTTATCTTAGATATACAGACGCTCCTTCTATGCAGAAGATAATTGCGTCCACAGACCATGAGAGATGATCTGTTGGCAAGTGATGCAGCGGTCACAGGCCACGGCTATAGGGGTTCCACGCATTACCCCAGCCGCCTAACTATTGTCTAGTTAGGTACCCATTCGGAGCTGGGTGACTCGGGGACTGCTCAGGCCCTGAGAACAAATCCTCACCTTCGTGTGGATTCGAACTCGTGACCATCGGTATGACAGTCGAGAGCGCTACCTCTCGACCACCATGTCCCACTAGATATACAACACAACAATCATCATAACCATAATTTGGTAGACACAGGAATAAAAAAAATCATGTTAAGCCTGTATCAGTACTTATGTTAGATATCAGCATTATGTAGTTATCAGTAATTGTGTTTAGATTTTAGACATATTTTTATGAATTTTCTTGTGTAATGAATATACTTGAAATTTTTTAAATTTAAAAGTCATTTCTTTACATTTAAATTTTTTTTATTTTCTCTTTAATCTAACTACAAGTGGTTTGTGGTCACTGAAATAGGACTCATAAATGAAACATTCTAAATTGTAATCAGCTAATCGCCCAAATACTCCGTCAATTGTTGTTTGATAGATCGTAGTTGCCAATCTTGGTGAAAGTAGTTGAATGTTGAAGCTTGTTTCGAAAAAGTTTTCAATTTCTTCCCCTGGGCCGCTAAGATCTTGATTGAAGTCACCACAAATGATGACGTAAAACTCTCTAAACTTTTACACATATTCTAATGACGTCAACAAAAAAAACCTAATACTTTTGATAATACTAAGACTTCCGGCAATGGCGGCCATTGCCTGCGCCAGTGTTATCTCTCGATTCGCAATGTTTTTTGGTAGTTTTAACGGGGTTTTTTAACGGATCGAGTAACTGAGTGTTGATGCACAAATGGCAGGTCAGGACATACAAAAAACATATATACATCATGGGTCTAGGACTTATGGATGCTGAGATCTAGTGTGATGACAGACGGACGGACGGACGGACAAAACGGGTGCAATAGCGCATTCGACTTCTCGAAAATGCGCTAAAAACTTTTCTTGTTCCATATTCAAGAAAAAATATATACAAATCTTCATTTTTCATATGACATTTTTGTCAAGAATTGGGTGGCCTTAAAAAACAAATAAAAAATCTGCAACATTCAAAACTTGCATAAAATGCAATCTTGTTTAAAGAATGATTTAATCTACTTAACAGACATGAGCAAAAGAAATTATGTGACATATGATGGAACAATATTAGCTTTGGATCTTCAAATAACTAGATTAAGTGTAATCTTTTCAAGGCCAACTAAACTTGAAGTTGTTAATTTCAACTTCTCTGTTTTACCATGTGCATGGATACATTTTTACTCCCATAAAGGATCTTTCATCGCCAGTAAATACATATAATATGGTAGTTTTGTATTGGTTCCAGGTAGCTCTTCTGTTTGAGGGTAAGAGAAAGTGAGAAAAAAAAACTATTTTATTTTACATATTTGATCCTATAAAATTCCCACAGTCACTGGGCTTACTATAAGCTCCAAAATCAACACTTTAAAATAATATTTGGTGTTAACCAAGTCTTGAAGTTCAACTTGAAGAAAGATATAATGAAATTTGTAATTGTAATCTTTTGATCAAGATTATTTGGGGCACTTGATGAAGACATGCTTGACATTAACACAATTCAGATGATCCGATAGCTGCTCAAAGTTTGGCAATTAATCTGTAAAATTATTTCTCTATTTGGATAAAGCATATGTTCATCAGCAAAACACTGCCAAATAGCATTTTGTGTGTTTAAATAGCGAAAAGGATAAAGGTTAAAGGTTGTTGTCAAGACAAACAATGAAATTCGTGCAATATCAGCTGAAGCAATCGCTTGCAATGTAACCACCCTCAAAATTACATTTCAGATGCGCGTCCGCATGTATACTAGATTAGCGAATTCGCGTGCAGTTTAAACAGCCTTAAGAAATATGTCAAATTTAGAAAGCTAATTTAAGAGATTACACTGTTCACTGTCCTGGTATTTATTGTGTAAGCACAGTTTCCAAAAGTTATTTCATTTTTAAATTTTTCAGTCATAAGACACCACTAGACTATACACTGAAGTGAGGAACACATTTTGTCTTGGACAATGGGCAGCTTAAGCAAACATAATTTGATTTCTTTTATGGAATTTAGAAATGCCTGCAGCTCATCCAATAAAGTTTGCTTATAAAAAAACAACATTCACTTGTCTCCACACACAATAGATAAGTGAATGTGAACAAACTAAAAAAATAAATTTGTGACAAGCAGTACCAATATATTAAACTCAATATGATTGCATGTATATGATGTCTTCTCATACATTAAATTATTTACATTTTTTCTAGTTTAAAATGTAAAAACTTTGTCTTGCTCAGAGCCTTTATCTATGACCTAAATACAATATATACAATGAAATTTAAATAAAAGGAATTGCATGTATTTAGATTCTTAAAAGAATCTTAATTTCTCGATGAATGAATAACTTAATAGTATTATAAAATAACAATGAAATATGCACTTCGCTAAAGATTTCTAAGGAACCATCATTGGCTTTGAGTGAATTTAATAATATTAAATTTAATTAGTAATGACAACTAATGTAGCTTAAAGATTTCTTAATTGTTAATTTTCAATGAATTAATATGCCTACATGATTCTATGACACTTCCATTCATGATTCATGGGCTATGGGTTTTAGCATTTATATGCTTGTTCTATAGCCCGTTCCTTCATAAGTTGACCCCCCTTTATAGGAAGGGAATAGTATAAAAAAGTGTAACCCGTTCGTAAGCCAACCCCAAAAAATAAAAGGACGGCGTTAACAAAAAGGCGCAAATTTTTTTAAAACTATATGATAAATCAGTCATCATGATTGTTTACTTTTGCTTTGATTTAAGAACAAAGAGATTTGAATAACAAAGAAGATGAGTGTCATTTTTTATACCATTGTTGTTTATTATATTTCATTTCAATAAAGTAAGTAAATAACAACAGAAATATTTTATCAATAGTGTGTAAATTTTAAAAATGCCAGAGTAATTTATTTTGTCATAAATTTAGAGTTAAAGATGGTTTGTTTTTTTTTTTATTAACAGTGGCGAAAGCGTATACATTAAAATTCGTTGCTGAAAACAAAATGTGTATAACAATTTATTAAAACATTCACAAAAATAAATAAAATGAAAAAATAGGGTAAAAGCAGTTGTTTAAATATAATTTATCTTCTGGTAGAGCAGTCAAATATTCTAAAATGTAGATGAGGAGCTTGATTATGAACTAAAATTGCAATAACAACACTGATAGTCAATGTCATGTACATGCAGACATCACCTATGACTATGACCCGCTTGTAAGCCAACCACCCAACCTTTTCCCCAAGGTATTGTCCAAATAAAAGTTGGCTTTAGAACGAATATATAGGGTACATTAAACTAAATTAAAGTTAAACTTTAAAAGTTAGGCTATTTAGACGTACATCACTTAGTTCACGTAGTGTGACTTAGCGAATTCTGATAGGCTTATACCTTAATAAGAATAAGGTTGTTAAGACTGAGGACCGGTTAACCATCAAAAAGACCGGTTTAGCGAAGGTCCCAATTTTTACTATGTTTTATGAACCAAGAAGAGAAAGCATCGAATTTTAGCCCTGCAGTGTCTGATTTAACATCCAACCACCTATTACGTACCGACGCTAGTGTTCAGCTATTCTGCGCAACCGTCAAAACAGCGAATTTTTAAAAAAATCTTTCTAAGAATTAAGGTTGTTAACGGTTAACCGGTTATTCGGTTAACCGGTCCTCAGACCAGGACTGGTCATCTTTATTCGGGACCGTAGGACCGTGTAACCCAAAAGAAAACAACAACAACAAACTAACAAAAACTAGCGTTAACGCAGTGAAAAAAACTAGTGAAAAAAACAACACAAGCGGTAACGCGCCTCGCCTCTCCCTGTCGCGGTGAATTAAAGCGATACCAAGATCCAGCCGATTAATCGCCCGATATCTTTGCTACGTCTTTCAAATACCTCTCGTAATATAGGTACATGTACTTCACTAAGCGGCCGGTCATCTTTATTCATGACCGTAGGACCGCCTAACCCAAAAGAAAACAACAACAAACCTAGCGATAACATAGTGAAAAAACAACAACACAAGCGGTAACGCCTCTCCCTCTCGCTTTGTCGCGGTGAGTTAAAGCGATACCAAGATCCAGCCGATTAATCGCCCGATATCTTTGCTACGTCTTTCAAATACCTCTCGTAATATAGGTACATGTACTTCACTAAGCGGCGTGCGCCGATAA
>MUZC01002164.1:476309-489472 GCA_002072015.1 Radix auricularia
GGGGGGGGGGTCGACGATTTTGTGACGACGCGTGACGTAGGGGGGGAGGGGGTAAAAAAAAATCGGCCAAAATCGCGTGACGTCATTTATGGACGGCCCCTAATAACAAAATATTCTTTTGTTTTTTCTGATGCTATTTGTACAAAAGTTGGTTGATATTTTCGTGTTATCAAACCCCTTGTAGCGCAAGAGTATTGACATTGCAATAGCAAAACGATTGATCGATGTTGAAATAAATAAGTTTGTTGAAAAGAGAAGCGATCAAGCTTTTTAAAATTCAGAAAGTAGATGTCTAATCATCTATTAACAAAAATTGTTCCCAACTAGATGTTAAAAACAAAATTTAAAGAAAAATTTGCAAAAAATTAAAGTATGCAGGTGAACTTAGTAGAGATGAAAGTTCTGATGATTCAACTAACGGTTTTAAATCTGAAACGTACTTCACTATCTTGGATACACTTCAAAAGTAAATAGATGATCGATTTAATGACTTTAGGGGCACAGCTATTTATTTCTATTGTATTGATCCATCAAAATGTTTGAAGAAAATAAAGATTATCTTCGAAGTTGATGCAAAATATACAAACACATTAACCTTGAAGAAGCAATCGTTGAATATTATACCTTCAAAGATTTGTATGCATCACAACGTCGTCCATCACAACGTCCATCTACAACTAGTGAGCTACAACTTAAAGACTTTCTACCATTCTTGTTTGAAAAATAAATGGCATCAGGTCTCCCTTATTTGTCAATACTCTATACAAATTTACTTGAATCTTCCTGATAGCAATGATTGAAAATCATCAAAATTATTTGCGCTCAAAAATTAAAACGAACGTCTGTCTGGATCGGCAATAATTTCAAATGAACATGAGAACTTTGAATTTGAATCAACGATAAATCGTTTCGCTTAACGTAGAAAGTAATTTAATTAAGGCTCAGGGCTCTATACAAATTCGCATAAACTAATTTTATTTCTTAGATTTAAAAAAAAAACTTTTGAAATAAATATACGTCACTATTTTGAAAACATATCTGTTTATATTGTTTCTTCTGTTTGTCTTGTTCGATTTTTTGGAAAATTAACTAAATTATTAGGCTAATAATTATTATTTCTAGGGCTGCAGAAATTAATTATTAATTTCTCAAGTAATCATTAAAAATGTTTAAAGATTAAATTATTTTTAACGATTAATTGACCCATCACTTACAAATAATTGGAAGTAAAAAAATAATTAAAAAATAAAATAAAAAATAAATTAAAAAATAAATAAATATTTTTTTTTAAAATAGCGCCTGATAAGTCATGAATTTCAATAAGATTACACGTACATTTTGGTTTTAAAATATTGATTGACGGGAATGTTCAAAATGTTGGTAAAGTTTGCCTACTTATAAAACAAAATGAAAAGCTTATTAAGCTAATGGCAGTAATGGCGTTTGACTCATAGTCAGAAATGACGACAGCTCTTCTGATGAATTACTGCGTTACAAAATGGAGATAAACGTTCTTGAATCCATTAATCCTGTGCAATGGTGGACAGTTAATGAACACCAATATCTGATCATGTCATTCCTTGCCAGACCGCTTTGAGCATACCAGTTACATCAGTTCCATGTCAATGATTGTTAAGTTCTGCTGGTTATATTGTCAATTAGACCCGCTCATCACTTGAACTAATTAATGTCAACACACTTTTGCGTAGTTGGTGAACAGTTTATATATAAAGGAGAAGTTCCAGTGTTATTTAGATTTTCATCAAGAACGTTAAATAAGTGTTACTTATGACATCATAAATTAAATTTTTATGCTTTAATCGAAATAAACGATTAATTAATCGTTAATTTTACAAAAGTTAACAATTAAATTTAAATTAATCGGTAACAGCCCTAGGATTTACCCACTGATCTGTTATTAGTAAAATTTTCGGCGCCCCCTGAAATTTTCCTGCCCCCCCCCCCACGCAGACAAAGCTAAATCCACCACTGCGTAACACCCTTAAATCCATGAAAAACGTCATAAAATAAATAGTAAGAACTTGAACGTCACAATTCTTAAACTCCCCAAATCCCTCTCACCACAAGTCGTCACAAATGTGGGGGACCCCACTCCTCCCCTTTTTTAGGTGAGTGACGTCATTTATGGACGGCCCCTTCTCAACATTCTGATCTCTAATAATAATTCACGACTTCGCATTAACCATGGATTAGATTAGCAAAGCTCTTAATAATGTTCAGTGCATATATAATATAAGAAGATAAGTACCCAACCATGTGCGCTGAAATTTGAAGTTTGTCGTCTACAGCGCCGGGCTGCGTCATCGTTTTGAGAGTCTAGTCTGAAAGTCTTCGTCCATCCCATCACCTAGAGTCTCAACTCATTTCTCGTCCACTCTAATAAATTAAAGCCGACTAATTAACCCCACATCTCTCCTTATTAATCAGTACTTTGGTTTTTCGAATAAAGACGCGCTAAAAATAGGGTGAAGAGTATGGGACATCTAGGACATGTGAAAAATATTGATGCAGTAGTTTTAGGTATCTTATTTTAAATATACAGACGCTACTTCTATGCAGAAGATAATTGCGTCCACAGACCATGAGAGATGATCTGTTGGCAAGTGATGCACGGGTCACAGGCCACGGCTATAGGGGTTCCACGCATTACCCCAGCCGCCTAACTATTGTCTAGTTCAGAGTTAGGTGACTCGGGGACTTCTCAGGCCCCAGGAACAAATCCTCGCCGTCGCGTGGGTTCGAACTCGTGACCATCGGTACGACAGTCGAGCGCGCTACCACTCGACCACCGCATCCCACTGGTATTTTGACAAGTGTTCACTCTAAATAAATTTTGTGGACCCCCAATAAAGTTGGGGCCCTAAGCTACTTCTTGTGTGTAGCTTATACATACCGGTAAATCCTGCGCTGAATGCGTTGCCCAAGTTAATGATGCAAGTCATGAAATCCCGAAGTTTAAATGAAATAGACAATGTGTAATTAAGCCAAATAGTCTAAAAATATACCGATTCCATGTTTTCTAAGTATTTTCAATACAATGGCCGGATGGGATCATTTGGGGGAAAAGGGGGTGGGGGAGGGAGGGCTTGAGATTTTTCGACCGTACAGACGATCCTTACTATGCCATTAAAAAAAACAACAACCCGTAAAAACAAAGTTTTTGACTATAAATTCCTTATATGTGAGACAGAACTAAAGGTTTTGGTAATGTTCAAACATTTACAGACTGAACGCCCAAATGCTGTAAAATGGGGACGGGTTGCTGTGGAGGTGTGGTCACCGATGATTAAACTAAACTCCAGCAAACACGTGGATGTCAACAACAGACGGCTACCATACATTTATATAGATATAAACTAAACGTGCATTGATTTAGTTACCATACATTCGATCGATTTGAAATTTTGATACAATGCATTGTTAGGTGACACGAGTCTATGTGCAAAATTTCAGCTCGATAGTATCACGGGAAGTGGGTCATTTTTACTTTTGTTTTTCCGCGTACGGACAGACGGACAAAAAGGGATCCAACGGGGAAGTTAATATAAGGGATTTTTAAAAAATAGAAAACTGAAGATATCAACAAAGCAAATTTTATTGGTAAATTTACTGAGTGATCACAATAAACTTTCCGCGCGCCTGACGCCATTCTTCTTTTTGGACCCTAAGGCCACTAAGGGGTCGTTTATAAATGAGTCACATTTGTGACGAAGTGTGACAAGGGGGAGACGGGAGTTTAAGAAGTGTGGCGTCACGTCAAAAACACACTATTTTAAATAAAATTTCCACTTAAATATTCGATTTCTGACAATTTACATATGACGTTTTACGTGGTTTCACGCGTGTTACGATGTTAGAGTGCAGCGTTACACTAACTAATAACTACATACTATAATGACAATTAAGTTACTTGAAACATGCTCATTGTCAAACAGAAAATACGTCTTTTAAGGGTGGGGTTAGTCAAAGCTTTCTGACGTCATATTGGAGGGAGGTCTACGATTTTGTGATGAGGGGGGGGGGCTTAAAATCGACCAAAATGGCGTAATGTCAATGTATGGACGGCCCCTATCCCCCTCGTCACAAAAGTTAGTCCCATGACGTCATAAAGCTTTGATTGCTCTGGCTTTCATTTCTCTTGTTTGACTCTCGATTTAACCGCAGCTAAGTTTTAATTTCATTTTGTAAATTTGTTTGTTGAAGAAGGCTCTTTCAACTCTTTGCTGAAACGTTCGTTTTTTTACGTCTTTTTAGAATCTAACATACCCTGTTTGCATGACATCAGAATCTAGCTACTTATCTATAAGTATGAGCCTGATTGCAGTCTCACCCATATTTTGTTCATATTTATTTATCATAGTAGTGTATTAATGTGGTTGAAGCCTGTTCATAAACAAAAGAATTTGCGTATCCTCATTTATATTTATGATGACTTTGGCATCATGCAAACACTTCTATGTGTATTTGTCATGTGCTGGTAAAGGTATCGAGTCTTTCTCATGATTTGTGGGTCTGTAATGTTTGTAACTCAGATGGAAGCTAATGCTAGTTTTTTTATTGATAATTCTATATATTTTTTAGTTAATATTCATCCACAAATTGATGGCATTTGACATATTACAAAACTTGTCTCATTGATAATATTTGATTTTGATTAACTATACCACTGATATTACCAGTATTAAAAATTGTCCCAATGGGGAAAAAAAGCGTTTGATATCTGTTACAAGCGAGTATTTCATTCTGAAAACATGTGTGAGCCCAGGGACAAATATTAAATTATAAATAACACTCATGGTTTTTAAAAAGAAATTTTAATTTGATGTCCATTAATACTTACAGTAATAGTACTCTTGACAAAATTTGTAAAAAAAATATATTAACACCCAAGATTTAAAAAAAAAAGTTTCTTACAACAAATTTTAAAATGACATATCAGCTGTTTTAAAAGTAAAAGTGATCAACATGGCAGATTAAGAAAACAAATATTTTCAATTTAGAGATTCACGTTACAATGGACATACAAGTTATTTTTTATCCTTAAATAAAAACTTTTACAATTTTATAGTGTAACTAAGAAATTCCGAATTATGCAAGGCATTGTGGGAATGGAACCTGCAGCTTAAAAAATGTATCCCCTAGGACAGTGTTCTCAAAATTTTAGTCTGGCGGACGAGAAGGAATTTTTTCATTGCACCAGGGACTGGTGCTCTATTTTCCTTGTACCAAAATGGCAGCGAAACGTAATTTATTTATTTTTATTGTTTTATTTTATTTGCTTCTTGCAGATGAAAATGGGGGATTATAATTAGATTTTAAAAAAGTCCTTTCTTGATTACTTCTGCGGACCAGCGATGAATGGCTCATGGACCGGCACCCGTCTGAAGACCACCACTTTGAAAAGCACTGACCTAGGTCACGGAACAGAGTGAAGTCCAACTCCTGGACAATTTTCGTCTCACTATTAAACTCTTCCATGTGATCTATAATTTCACATTGTGAATGGAATGTTAGATTTGTGCTTTAATTTGAAGTCATAGTCATCAACATCCAATTTAGGGAAATCACATCTGTTTTCCTAAATTCTGTAGCTGCCAAAAACTCTCCTTAATTTCAACAGAAACCTCATCTAACTAAGGATACAACTTTCTTCTTGACTTGTTTTCATGATATTCTGGGAACACTGGATTGTATGCTGTTCAATTTTGAATTTGATTAGTTACAGTAATTTTTACTTTTACAACAGGAGCAGCTGGCAGATCTGAAGCCTTAGTTAACGGTGTCATGTTCTGAAAATACTTATACCAGTTTGTTTTTCTGTTCAGTTGCATCAATATCAGAATTATTTAGAACCAGTACAGAGATTTAATTTTGTCTATAGGAAGTCTCGCATATATTAGGATAACTTTAAACTTAATTGGCTATACTTTAATTTAGATAGAAATTTCAGCTTTCTTTTAACCTTTTAATTTTTAAAAGCTAATTAATGATAAGGAATTTGAAGCCACACCCATTTCCCCCAACTTGCCCCCCCCCACCCCTAGCTACACCACTGGGCACAGCTCTCAGATGGTTACTGCGTCTTGTCTTAAAATTTTATCAGTCTGTATGGAGACTTTTTCTTCAAGAGCTTTCACTTCTGAAAAAAAACAAACAGAAATCTTACGTTCAGTACTCCCAACCAGAATTGACAACTGTTTTTATTTTAACTTGAAACAATTATGTGGAAAAAAACCAACTTTGTTTCATAATAATGTTGTCTAGTATCTAGTAGGCCTACCACTTGGGCTGTCAAATCTTTAAGTCACCCACCTTCTGTTAACAAACTCTGCGGTTGCCAGAAATTTTCACGAAAAATGTGCCACATTCAGCTGACCAAACATTTTATTACATCATGGTGCAATGATGCAAGGAAAGTATAATACCTTTTTCTACATCATGGTGCAGTGATGCAAGGAAAGTATAATACCTTTTTCTACATCATGGTGCACATGGTGCAGTGATGCAAGGAAAGTATAATACCTTTTTCTACATCATGGTGCAGTGATGCAAGGAAAGTATTATACCTTCTTCTACATCATGGTGCAGTGATGCAAGGAAAGTATTATACCTTCTTGAACATTATGGAGCAATGATCCAAGAAAAGTATTATACCTTCCTCTACATCATGGTGGAAATGAAGGTATTATTTGTAAAGATGTCATTCTTGATACAGCTCACTTATGTATAAGAAGGTAGCCCAGCTATATATGTTCATATCTGTGACTTTGTTTTAGTCAGTACTGTTACTTCTTTCTCCCCCTCATCCAACCATATCCCGTGATCTAAAGACCTGATGGCTAGATCTCAGTTGGTGGTAATTTGTCCCTAAGACACCAAATGCAAGTTAAAAAAGTAACCTTCTATCATGAAACTAGGGTTTGAACATGGTTACTCATCTTATACTTATAGGTGTGACAATCATATGAAACAAAAGAATATACTTCCTAGATGAAGACACAAAAAACAACCGGAAAGACTATGAAAAACTATCCATGGTATTTCAAGAATTTGGTTACATTTCTGTAACATTTTAGAGGTTCAAAACTTTTGAATTTTTTTTTTAAAAAGAAAATTTCACCAACTCAGAGATGAAATTTTATTTGTACAATAAACTTATTTTTATATGTTAAAAAGCTTGGCCTGTAATAAGCTAAATAATTTCAATGATTAGTTTCCACACATAAAAAATTCTCAAGTAAATTTAATTGGGTTCACGACACAGTGCTAAAAAACTACAAATAAATTATTTAAATCCAAGCTACTTTATAAGAGTAAACACTAAATACCATCAGTTGTGAGTCTCGCCCTTTCCTTGTTGAATCTCCTTTACATTCACTGGCTCCCTTGGGGGCTGCTTTCTAATTGTTACAATTGTAAAACGTGTGCGGTTTGTCTTTAAAAATAAAAAAGTAGAAATAAAAAAAATGAAAATAACAATCTGAAATTGTATTTTACAAAAATCTATACCAATAAAAATAAGAATACCCAGAAACTATTAAAAAATTATGAACATTTAGAATGATATGTTTGACAACTAAAAAAAATTAGATTTAAATATTAACCAAATTTACTTGTACGTTTGTATTAGCAGTCTTTTCTGGTTGTGGCGGAAGGACTTCTTTTCTTTTCTTTATCTTAGGCGGTTCTTTGCCTGGCACAGAATTGGACTCCTGGCATACCAGAGAATTGGACTCCTGGCCTACCAGAGGATTGGACTCCTGGCACACCCGAGGGTTTAATTCATACTTAAGTACACCTGTCACAAAAGAGATGTCAAACACAAACTTTATACTCAGCTTTCTAAACCTATTTTTTTTTAAAGGGGGACCTGAAGAAACCAATTAAACCAAAACACTATCACTATTTAAAGCTAATAAAAATCCAAGACTAAACATATCAACAGAGAAGCATTGGAAGGAGATGTAACAAAACTCATAGATTTCAGCTCCTTCTATAGAAGATGCTTTGTAATAGATAAGAAAAGAAGCAATCAATTTAATCTTAAAAATATACGCGCCTTGGTAACTTTTGTCTATAAATCACAAATAAAAACTTATGTGCCATGAATCTCATGATCAAATAAACACTGTACAACCTCTCTGTGACAAGAAGATGAGGCACTGCTCTGCTGTATATCTTTCCTTATGTTCCACTTTCAATCCTGTAGTCAAGAGATCTTTGAGCCAGAGAGGGAAATCAATGTCAGTAAAGAAAGGATGAATAGGATCTGTAAGGTCTTCAATCTGTAAATAGTTCATACAAGGATCAATGCTCTCATGTAGCTTGCTTAGAACATGTAAATAGTTTATAGATGGATCAATGTTCTCATGTAGCTTAGATCATGTTCAAACTTTGACATGGATATCATCTGTCTCTCTCTCTAAATATATCAGTAGGTGGCATTGTCAGACTAAAGCTTAATGTTTTTCATGGCAAGAGGTGATGAAGCCAAATGGAATTAATCCTAGGCCTGGGCATGCAACCTAGAGTCCAGCATACATTTTGACACAGGATCCATTTTTATAAATTTTTCTGCTAAAATATTTTTAATACTCTTAATGGAATAAGTAAAAAAAATATGTGGTGCATCTATTCATCATAACAGAGCAGCAAGATGCCCAAAACTAAATTTGATATTCATTATACAAGGGCAAATGGTTGACTTGATAGGAGAGTAATTAATATATCATACATTATAGGACTGTAATAAAGCTTTGAAATAAAACTCATGATACACAAACTAACTGTGATTAAAACAATAATATTATAGACTAATACACAAGTAGCCATTTCGGCTAATGCTTTATTAGTAAAAAAAATAACTCACACAAGTATTAAAATTAAATTTACATTATGTGATACTTAACTATATCATTAATCATTATCATGAAAAAATAATAGTTAAATAAAGATAATAAAACACAGAAACAAAAAGAATAAAGATGGGCACAATTACCGTATATACTCATTCTATAGCCTGTTTGTTCTTAAGCAAACCCCCCCTCTTTTGGATGACAAAAGTCATCCAAAAGTGTTTAACTGGCTCGTAAGCCGACCCCTCAAAAATAATAGGACAGCGTAAACAAAATGGCGCCTTTTTTAAAAGGACAAGCTTAATCGGTCATTATGATTGTTTACTTTGACTACCTAATTTTTTCAGGCAAGAGTTACCAGTATTTTTTTCTTTGGTAATCAGTGGCAAAAATGCATATATTAAAATTTGTTGTTGAAAACAAAATTTTTAAAACATGTTATTTAAACATTCATAAAAATAAATAAAATGATTAAATAAGGTAAGTGCAGATGTTAAATATTATTTTATAGCTTCTAGTAAAGCCCTTGAATCTTTTAGAATGTGGAAAAGGAACTTGATGATCTACAATAACAACACCAATATTCAATGTATATGCAGAAATCAATTATGACACGCTCTTAAGCCGACCCCTCAACTTTTTCCCCTAGATTTTGTCCAAAAAAAAAGGTTGGCTTTAGAACGAGTATATACGGTACTTAACAAAAACACAGGATATAAGAAGAGGAAGCAGGTATCAAGAGTTACAGTTAGATGCCACAGTTACATAATGAATCAAATCTTACCTCCATTTTATGCTTTTGCCTAAAAAGTATTGCTGGAACACCATTTTTAACAATAAATAAAAACACCATGAAGGCAGCCCACATATCAGTTTTGTGGTCTGGTTTGTATGTACCATAACTTGGGGAAAATACACGCCAGTCTTCATCGTCTAACTAAATAAAGAACAATATGTTTTTTCTTCTATATGAATAGATAGTGGTGAATTAAAGAGAATATTGTTATTAACAACAATTTAGAAAAAGAAATTCTTTTTTTTGCACTGTACAATATTGTAAACATTTATGAAGTGCTGATAAATCAAGTTGACTCAAGGAATGCGATGAAGTCACTTAAAAGTTTAGAAATTAACATGAGGACATTCATAAGAAATATGCCCCCCCCCCCCACACCACCAAAATCTTTAGCCTTTTTCAAGCATTTTTACCATCACTTTCCTTATTCAAATGATTTGAACAAAGCTGCATTCCTCCCATATTTGTAGATTTTGTGAAAGTCTTTAATGATAGACACCTTAAAAAAGTTTACTTAAAGGAACTAACTTAAACTATAAAGTTAAGTAAGAAACAATACCCCTTTGAGACACTGTAACTGCTCAGGTGACATATACTCCATTGTACAATTAGCCTCTTTGGTGTCATTTCCTCTCTTGCAGGAGCCGAAATCTATGAGTTTTGTTACATCTCCTTTCAGACATATGTTTTCAGCTGTGAAATTTGTAACAACAAGTTTATTTTATTTGTTTTCATATTGTATTTGTGGAAGAAAATTGTGTGTGTGATATGTGACTTATAAGATTTCCCTTTTTTGGTGTTCCTACTTTTTTTAATCTTAAAACTGAATTACAAAATTATAAAACTCTCCTTTGTTATAGCATTAAAAAAGTAAAACTAAAACTGATGTAAACAAATTTTTCCTATCAAAACAAAACAAAATCATGAACATCAAAATTTCTGTTAAATTAGATATTTTTAAGTTAAAATCAGTAGGCCAGAAGTCAGAAGTAATTATTTCATGAAATTTCTACTGCCTTTAATTAATACAGAGTTTGTCAAATGTTTGGTTGTCAAATTAAAAATGGCAGTCAAGGGTCAATTTTTATATTAATCAAAATGGTTTAGTTTTAGTATTGTAAACTGTTATTCTTATTATTGAAAAAGACTAATGAAAAAAATTAAAAACTATAAGTTAAGCCTAAATTGTCTCCTTTCCATTTTCACATGTTACCTGGAGCACTGGGACTTTTTAGTGTGTGCTGTTTGACTGTTGTGGTCAATGGTGACCATTTCAAAGAACTAACTTATCCCAAATGTGTTTAACACTTACGCTTTAAATCACAGTGAACAAAGCCTGTTTTAATCATGTAGTCAAGTGCCTGAAGAATACTGCCCATAATTGATGGCCATTTGGTACATTCCAAAATTTTGTCATAATTTTTATTTGCAGATCTCTTTGCTACTATCTGGTAAAGTGATTCCCCTGAAGAAATAGGTGAAAACATGAAAGTGTATTGAAAGTGGTACAAGTGGAGTGAGACTGCAACAGGTTGGGTAGACAAAAATGTTACATAACAAGGTAGGACAGGGCAACACAAAACAAAGAACGTGTCGGCTAATTCATGAGATAGACAGTGTCCTGTCAATGGGCATGGCCATATGGGGGTAAATGACCTGTCTATCCCTGGTATTCTCTCCCCCACTACTATCACATCTGGTAGAATCAAGCTTGAGAATAAACTTAAGATGGGACCCTCTAACCATATGGGACGAATGTGTTGTTCTCACTGACTGACATGTTAAAACCTAACCCTGCCAACTCGTCCCTTAGTCTTTATAAACCTCTGTACTACTCTTGTCTTTATAAACATATGTACTACTCTTGTCTTTATAAACCTCTGTACTATTCTTGTCTTTATAAACCTCTGTACTACTCTTGTCTTTATAAACCTCTGTACTATTCTTGTCTTTATAAACCTCTGTACTACTCTTTTATTTATAAACCTCTGTACTACTCTTTTCTTTATAAACCTATTACTACTCTTTTCTTTATAAACATATGTACTACCCTTGTCTTTATAAACCCCTGTACTACTCTTTTCTTTATAAACCTCTGTACTACTGTCTTTATAAACCTCTGTACTACTCTTGTCTTTATAAACCTCGGTATTACTCTGTTCCTCCACTTTCAGGTGATTGTTTTCCTGGACATACATGGCAGCTAAGTTTTATTTTATTTTTGTAGTACAACTAGTATTGTTTGTTTGCTAACGAAGGTTTTCACTGTTTTGTGGCGTCCTGTTTTTCCTGGTTTGTTCAGGCAACTCACCTGAATGCCAGATAGGACGGAAGAGGATTTTTGTGTTTGTTCTTGCATATGGAGTAAGAAAGAATTGAGGCATTTGTGCCAATGCCTTCTGTTCCTTAACCTTCCGTCACTAATACCCCTATGAGCATCCATACATCTTCATGGAGTTATATACATAACCTTCAACATTTAACAAGAGCCATAATAAGTATTGATGGTGGACTCTTGATAAATAAAAGACATAATTATTTTACCCCTATGTCCACCCCAGTATTGAGTAAGAACGTTTCTTTATCTAATTTCCAATTTCCAACACTGCTTGGGTTCCTTAATAAACAGCTAAGCTGTACAATTAAATATAAATTATGCAGTTTAGTCATGATTTAAATATTTTATTATTCATTGATTAGGGCATGTATAAATTATTGTAGATTGTGATCTATTGTGAAGTATCATAATTCCACAAGACAATGTGAATGTGATGTGATTTATAAAAGAAACAGCATAATTTTTAAAATTATTTAGAAATCTAACAAAGAGCTCACGGAGCTTGTTCACAGTATTCCCAACTACATTTATGATGTGTATTAGATCACATCCATATATTCTGATTTAAGAAAAGAAAGCTCTAGACAATTTGAAAATAAAAGTGTTTAGGAATTTAAATTTTATGGAGATTGATTGAATAATGAACACTTTCAATCATGTTGTTTGTCCGTCGAATCGACGAGAACCACTCTAGTCATCCGAGGGTTGCTGAGGCTGGTTTTGCCTATGTGTGCGCAGATGGCTGACAAGGCCGATCCTGGCACGGAAAGTTCGGGAACAGAAAGGACATTGGATGAGTTGATTGTCTCCTGGAGGGTTGACAGCACGGGCCTTTCGGGCTTGCCTCTTCTTTTCTGCGGCGTTAATCCTGTTTGCCTCGCATGTCCTGGCACCTTCGTGGATGGATTGGCGCCAGGTGGACCGGTCCATCGCAGCTTCCTCCCACGTGTCTGGGTTTATTGCAAACGCTTTCAGAGACGCTTTCAATGTGTCTTTAAAGCGTTTCTTTTGTCCACCATGGGACCGCTGGCCATGCTGGAGCTCGCCATAGAAGAGTCTCTTTGGTAGTCTCTCATTTGGCATTCGGGTTAGGTGCCCTGCCCAGCGAAGCTGTGACTGCATCAGGAGGGTGAAGATGCTGGGGAGGCCAGCT
>MUZC01002164.1:491160-521090 GCA_002072015.1 Radix auricularia
AAGCGCTCCTCCAGAGCAATCACGAATGACTGCTTGCCACTGGTGGTCTTCAGCTTGGCAACATTCAGCCGTTTGGGGGCCTTCTTCCCTTGCGGGCGCCGTTTAGGCTGAATACGAATGTTGAGCTTGGAGAGGATGAGGCGGTGGTCTGTCCAGCATTCAGCACCGCACATGGACTTGGTCACTCTTACATCCTGTCTGTCCCTCTTCCTAACGATGACATAGTCAATAAGATGCCAGTGCTTCGAGCGGGGGTGCATCCATGATGTCCTATTGCGGGTAGGGAGGCGGAAGATCGTGTTGGTGATTAGCAGTTCATGTTCAGCACAAGTCTGAAGCAGAAGAAGGCCATTGCTGTTGCATTGGCCCACTCCATGGTGTCCAAGTACTCCCTCCCAGGCACAGTAGTCCTTGCCAACTCTTGCGTTGAAGTCACCTAGCAAGATGAGCTTGTCCTCCTTTGGAACGTCGGCAATGAGTGCGTGAAGTTCTTCGTAAAACTTTGCCTTGACTTCATCTGGGTTGGTCATGGTTGGGGCGTATGCACTGATGATGGTGACATGCTTCTTACCAGCTAACAGTGGAAGTTTCATGGTCATGAGCCTGTCATTCAGTCCCTTGGGTAGTCCAGTCATTTTTCCGACAAGGGTTGTCCTCACCGCAAAGCCAACTCCTGCTTCACGCCGCTCCTCGTTGGGTCTGCCACTCCAGAAGAATGTGTAGCCGGAGCCTTTTTCACAGAGCTCACCTTCGCCCGCAAGCCTTGTCTCGCTCAGGGCTGCGATGTCTATGTTATACCTGGCGAGTTCTTTACCAATCAGGGCTGTTCTCCTCTGAGGTCTATTTGCATCATCTCTGTCCAGGAGGGTGCGCACATTCCATGCGCCCAATGTGAGAGGAACTATCCTCAATTTCTTTTTTATATTTCGACCGCTGGTATAGGGTCCCCACCAGCCGCGGTAAGCTGGCTAGGGAAGGCTGGAGCAGGCAATGTTTAGGGCACCTTTTCTAGCCCCTTCCTCATGCCATGGAGGTGAGCAGTGCATTCCTAAAAAGGGCTGCTCAGTCACTCAGGGGGCTGCCGGACTCCACCTCTGCTCCGTGTCGGTGAAGAACGACCCAATGCCCTGGGCCGCCTGTGTGCAGGGTCGTGGCTACGGCTCCCAGTGTACCCACACCTGCCGCTTCGTCGCTTGCCTGTCGCCACAGGACTTGGTGGTGAGGTGAGTTATGGGATGGGATGGATGAAAAAAGTGACTTGCGCGGTGACTTAGATTTAAGTGAGAAAGAGTTGTGCAGTTCGTCGATCTCACTCTCTCGCCCGAGACCATCATGATCCAGAGGCACGACAGAGTCGAGACGGCTGGTGATGGAGACGGGTGCAGTGGATGGCCATGATGTCCTGTCTGTCTTGTCATGCCCTTAGCGTTCCACCACACTTTGCTGAGACTCGCCTTCTTGACCGTTGACCATCTAGTGGTTCCTCCGCTCAGTCCATCGAGTCAAGTCTTCACGTGCACAGGTAGACATACCTAGATCACCGAGGGTTTGAGACCACGGCTACCCTCACCAGGTTTAGCCAGCCAGTCGAAGCTGTTATCCGGGGTGTGGCCACTGCGCACGCTACAGTTTCTAGGAGCCACTGGTGAGAGCTGAGTGTCAAGTGGGGACCAAGAGTGGGAGAACTACCCCCTAGAGAGTACGACGTGTCCCCCCACCAGAGGTACTACTTTCAATCATAATGAGTATAAATAAATGTCATAAAAAATAAATTATGTATTATGGAGCAAGGAGTTTCCGAAAAAATGTAAAGTCTAATAATAATAATAATAAATTGATAACTTATATAACTTATATAGCACTGTATCCCAGCAAGGAGCCGGGGTAACAATGCTTTTACATGGAGATAATAACACATATATTAATTAAAGAAACATTCATATCATACTAACTACATAAATGACAATATGTTGTACATCAGCTACATTAATCATTACAAGAAATGTTGTTTCATTAATTTTGAAAATACATTTTGAAGAAAAGAGTCTAGCGAAATTAAGCTTAATTTCTGAAGCAATTCAAGTTTCCCAGTTTTCAGCGCCACTGAAATACTGTAGTTTTAGCTTAATAATTGATTGTTCTGAATTATACTCAAGTTCTTCTAGCACACCATTTAAAACCTAAGCAGCTATTAACATTCTGAGTATAACTGGTATAAAAATATGTCAGGGTTGTGTCAATTGTCTTTAATGAAAAAATCAAGTTTTTGAAAGTGCAGGTTGACGTAATAGATGGGTAGCATTTAAAAGAACCAAAGGGGAAACCTGAAAAGGGTAGGCCATACATTTAATAGACATTATTACAACAACCTTAGAAATGCAACCGAGCATGAAACAAATGGACATCTAGTCATAATGATGTTGCGTACTGGGTTCTGGATACAATCTTAATAAAGACAGACTCTTGTCGAATAGAAGGTGTTCTTTATTGAACTATAAATACACGTATAAATCCTTCATACAGCCATCGAGACATCACAGCATAGGCTTACAGGATCACAGTGTCCGAGACATCACAACATAGCCATACAGGCTCACAGTCTTTACAGTGTTCGAGCCATCACAGCACAGCCCTGGCCGAACGTCCACACACTGACTTTACAAGTCTCTCCTATCTTTTCTCCACTCGTCTCTCTCCACTCGTCTCTCACTACACAGACCCACACTATATATAGCCCTTGCGCGCACTCTCAAGTCATTGCCTGACATTCCAAAGTCCGTCAACTGAATACAGTTCATAACATTCTCACCACAACTCACAACACTGATTGACAACTCAGCAACAACTCAGAACCATTCATTGACAGTGATTCTCATACCTTGACAAATGAGTTAATCACCAGCCACTTATATTCTTTCTGCAGAGCTGCTACGAACAAAAACGTTTACACTATTTTCTCTATTGCCCTGTGTTGCCAGAAGAACTTTATCAGCATAAATCTAATAGACTATAAATATAAACTTAATAATGACCACTTAGCACAAACCACCTACAAGATTTCATTCTTAATCCACAAGAGGTGATTGAACTCTTCCCTAAAGGATTTCCCCATTGTAGGCTGTTGGGAAGAAGCTTGGTCTCCTCAACTAGTTTTCAGTTCAGTGTGCTTCAAGGTTCAATATAGTTTAAGAAGAATTTTGTATATATATAATATCATATATACCTGCATCTTCCAGTAAGAGGAAAAATGAGTCATGTCCATCGTAATAGATGCCAAACAGTTTAATAATGATGTCACATCCGTGCAAAGCTCTCAGAACATTTAATTCATCCCATGAAAATTTTTGCTTGGAGATCTAGCAGAGAATGGAAACAAATTATTAATCATAAAATAGTTGATGAGGCTGATTGTAAGAGAAAGAGCTGGGACAATTAAAAAGAGAAGAAAAAAAAGGATGATAATGCATAAATAAAAAGGCCAACAACTGCATGTGGCTACCATCCTCACCCCTAAAGTATTTCTTGGATAATTTAAAGAACCATCATAAAATTGTCTTCCTTTTTTAATGCTTCTCTTACCTCCTTCCTTGCTAGGGTGCAGTTAGTTAATGTATCTTGCATTTTTTGCACTGAACCAAAACTTCCCTCGCCCAGTTTCTCAAGAACAACCAAATTTTCCGTCTTTGAGTAAGCCTTGACGCAGAAAAAGAAAAACTCCATTTAAGGGAAAAAAAATGTTTTAAAAAGTAAACCATTCTTTAATATATTGTGTTCCAAAAGATTACCTTGATATAGAAATAAAAAAATCAAGCATGACAAATTTAATAATATCAACTTAAATAGCATTTAAAAAAGAGGGCATTTTAATATTAATATGTAGCGTTGAGAATTTGGTTAAATAAAACTGACATCCTTATCTGTCATCATCAAAGTTATTTGTTTGTTTTAGCAAGTAATTTTGATATTTATCTTTGAAAAAAACCATCGCATCTCAAAAAAACGAAAATGTCAAACAACTAGTAAAATTATTTTTCTAATACTTCTCCACAATATACTTCACTATTGAAATTAAATCGCTGCATCAAAAAACTAATGATGCAAAAGCATCACGCAATGTTTAGTAAGAATTATCGTAATAATTGTGCTATATTTTTAACAGAACAGGAACCTGTTACATAGGTTTTCACTAAGCTATTTCCCTCAATAACAAGTGCATTTTGAAATAAAAACATTTTTTATCAACTGCTTTCCTTAAAATTTTAGTAAAAATCACCAAAAAACTTCTTACTCAAGTGATTTATTTTTGCACCAGGCCAGCTAGATTTCAAAAGTTATTAAATATTTCAAAGTAATCATGAACATTTTTAAAAACTTTTTTGTCTGCCCCCTGTGAGGAAACCCAGATCAAACAATGTAAAAAAAAATGTGCCTCTGACCATCAGACTGTCCAGAATAACGTTTTTGACTATAAATCCCTTATATAAGATAAAATACGCACCTCATGACAATCTAGCACAAACATTTACAGATCAGGAAAATATTATAAAAGTATGTTCAATATAATACGCACTGCGCGACAGACTGGCATAAACATTTACATGCTACAAAGAGATAATCTAAAAATTAATTAATCTAATTAAAGTATATTTGATTGATATGAATTTTGATAGAATGCATTGTCAGGTGACAAAAGTCTATGTGCAAAATTTAAGCTCAATTCAATCCTGGGAAGTGTGTCATTTTTTACTTTTGTTTTTCCACAGGACCATGCAACCAAAACAAGACAGCGAAGTTAGTATAAGGGATTTAAAAATCTCCCTATCATTTTAGTTTTAATCTCCTATTTAAAATGATTTTGATGCTAAGCACAGTATTTTATAACCCTTTCTCCATTGGTCATAAACGTAACCAAGGCACAACAGTAGCCAAACAGCAATGAACATTGGTGACAATCTTGTAAAATCCGTATGGGAAAGTATAATAAAAAAAAAGATTGTGTAATTGGGATGGAGGGAAAGATAGGTAATAATAGGTATGGCCTTTTTGTATACACAATATCAGATGACCTCTTAAGTTTTTAGATGACGTAGCCTGAAAATAGAGTTTAGAGAATTTGAATATAGTAATATTTTAAGGATAGGTTTATTGTTTTTTAAAAAGTCATAAACCGTATATATTTGTTCTATAGCCTGTTGTTCATAAGCTGATCCCCCCTCTCTTGGAATAGTATAAAAAGTGCGTAAGTCGCTCCTAAGCCAATCCCCCCCAAAAATAATAGTGTAAACAATATAGTACTTTTTTCCCCTTTATACTACAAGCTAAATCGGTTCAAATTTTAAAACAATTTATTAAAACATTTACAAAAATGAATGAAATAAATACATAAAATGCAGATGTTTAATAATAATATTTTATAGCTTCTGATAGAGCAGTTGAATCTTGTAGAATGTAGACAAGGACCTTGATGATCTAAAATAACAACATTGACATTCATTATACCTGTAGAAATCACCCATGACTCGCACGTAAGCCGAGACCCCAAGCTTTTCCCTTAGATTTTATCCAAAAAAAAAAGTACAGCTAGCTGTAGAATGAGTATTTACCTAACTGTAGATTGTGACAAATGTGTGCTCAAAGGAAAACCTGTATTTAATTGTGCTTAATTAACCTAATTCCAATTAGAATTCAAATAGAATTTTTATTTCAATCAAATTAATTCTAAATAAAATAAAAAAATAATTACCTTATTTTCTAGACTCAGGTCCCAGGGTAAATCCGGATTAAGACAATAACATTCTTGAATGGCTTTTAACCGTACATTTAAAGTGTTACTGAAACAAAAGGAAACTCTGAAGTTTTTTAAAATGCTAACACTGTTCATTAATGTTATCTATCATTGACATATAAATGAGTTTGAGTGCATTTAATTGAAGTCAGACGGAAGTTGTAATATAAATAAATGCATTTTTAAAAAATGTATTGAATCTTCTTAAAGTCACTCAAATTCATTTTATTACTTGACCTAATTAACATTTGTTTTTATCAAGTTAAATACATATTTTGTGTGCAAATTATAAAAAAAACTTACTAATCATAAGAAATTGCTTGTGCATTAGCAGGTTCATCTTGGTATCCACAAACTTCCGATTGTTCAGTCTTACTAAAAGTGCTACTTTCTGAACATTGAAAAAAATTATTATTTTAGCAAAAAGCTGCTAAATGCTTAACAGATCAATGCAGTTATTTTAATTATTAACCAGCATTTTTTATTGAAAAATAGTTCTTCTGTTATTTATTTTACGTTTGTTTAAATGATTTTATATTTTTATTTTAATAAGTGATCTATTGAAGTAAGGTAAATAATTAATTTTTAGCTCATGATGATTTGAAATAGTATTTTAAAAAATTTGCTATTTGTATTTAGAGCCTATGTCCAAGAGAAAAGAAAAGTGTTGAGATTTGAGTAACTAAGTGAGATGATTAAATTTTTTTTTTTAAAACAGAGAAAATAAAGATAAATGTAATGCTCATAATTATCTTAATTAATTTACTATTTGACTTAACTGTGTTGATAATTTGCTATGGAGCTAGAGTACAAAGGGTGCAGAGTTGATTTTTAATAGAGATAAAGATGGGCTGGAAACAAAAGTACATGCGCCCTAATTTCAAGCCAGGACTGCCATACTTATTTGTATATTTCTTCCCCTTGAAAACAGTTTTATTTATCATCTAACAATTTTAATTTAATTTATTTGAATAAAATTAAAGTGCCTAGGTTTAGAATAAAAGAAAAAGTCTAGAGTAGAAAATTAAAATCATTAGAGGAAACAAACCTTTCCTAGAAATCTTCTTTGAAAAAGTCATCTGAAATAGTCAAATATCATAATACATAATTAGAGCTCATGATTTTTTAATGAGTCATTGACAAATGCAAATTTAATTATTATCAATAATTTTTTTTAAAAAATAAGACAGGCACTATGAGTACACCAAGGTGGTGTACCTAAAAAATCCATATATTTTGGCCTTTGTACCTAGAAAAACTATGGGCTCTGGCCTAGGCACACAGCAGCTGAAAAAATATTGAATTGATAGGAAAAAAAGATTAAGTACATTGTGTCTTAAAATGAAAACAAAGCACCTAGAAAAGGGTTGATTTTTATGTCATCCAAAAATATCAACTCATATCAATATATATAGCCCCATATATTATTTCCTTACAAAATGATAAAGGTCATTGAGTTTTTGGAGAGTTCAGTGCTAGCGCAACTGCCACCACTCTGGAAAATTTGTCCAATACTCACTATTAAAAAGTTTTTTATAATTTTTAAAAGGAACAATACATTTTTTATGCAATCCAGATTTCACTAATCTTTACTCTTCCATCTTTGAGTCTTTCTGTTTCCAGGAAAACCAACACTCTATAAACATTTAAAACTCTAATAAAATGATACATAAACTATGGATAAGCGTAGGATGCAATAATCTTCTGTATAGATAACTTTTGATTATAAAATTAACTATTAGCAGGTATCCTAATTAACTAGCCGACCCGCATCGTAGCATACACTGCTAATGATTTAGTGATGGGTGAAGACTTCCTAAAATACACAGTTGTCCAAATGGGGTGGGTGATTGTGAGTGAATGAAAAGAAGGAACTCTGGAGAAAGCAATATACAATTGTCCATGACTGAAAACAGGTTTTGGAAAATACAGACATAGCATTTTGAGCGTTAGGCCCTGTTAGCAAACCAAACCAGCCGGAATCGAAAAGAACAATGGAAAGGCATTGTGGCTCAGACGACAATGGGAGATACCAAAGCGACTGAGAACACAGGAGTGATGAGGTACACACTGCTGCGGGTACACACAGTTGCGCATGCCTGGAGAGTGAGGGAGGGCGCCTATAGTATTCATTTTATGAAATTAATTGTTGAGGAGAGTGTGTGACTACTTATCTGTTACTGAGCACAATGGAGAGCACGAAGTTTTTATGCCAATGTCCTGAAACAAAGCTAACATCCGTGTTGTGAAGTCATGTTTGAAAAGAAAGTCGGAAATGAACGGCCACAAACACAAACATTTTTTCAAATTAAAAAAGTAATGTCTTAGCTTGGACCTACCACCTTCCCTGTGTTAGGCAAATGTAATAACCCCTACACTATGACATACATGCTATTCTGTTGTTCTGAAAGAACATAGTGACCTCAATTGAACACATTGTTGATCTCGATGACCCCCCACCCTCTGCACTACCTTTTCTTGCCAGCTGTTAGGTCGGTGGGGTTAGACAGCTTGGTGTCCGACATTGTTGAAACTTGAGGAGAATTATATACATAGATACTAATTATGGTTTGAAAACAAAGAAGAAAAAAAATATTTCTAATCTTAACTGAAAATCTAAGCCCAAGACCATCAGCACATAAGCTTACCATGCCATCACTACTACTAGGTACTATGTACTACCATGTAATTCAAAGTTAAATCCAGTGATTTGTAAATAGGCACCCATAGCTCATAAGGTTTTATAGGCAGTGCAATCCTAAAAATCCAGTATTCCTAGAGTTTTGCAGATGGATTTAGAGGTTTGAAGGACTAATGTTGAAAACCACATTGAAGCCTGTCTTGCTATATAGAGCAGACACATGGCAAACAGCAGCTGATTAAAAAAGACAACAAATGTTTCTAAACTGATGTCTGCTAAAAATTCTATGAAATCTGCTGGGCCAACATCATTATCAAGGTGTCCAACGAGGACCTCTGGTGACACACAACAAGACTCAGTGGAAGAGTTATTCTGCAACCGTGATAAATTAGATGTAGTTACAATCATTAAAACCAAATTAAAACTTAGTTATTTCTAGGGCTGGTCCTGATTAAATGGCTTTCAATAACTTTCAATGTTCAAATTTTGTGTATAACACAGCAAATTTGTTCTGCTACGCGAGAAATAAGAAAGAAAAACCTTTCTATTGATGTATGCATGTCTAAATAAATAATAATAATATTATATGTGAATCATGTGGGCGTGGGGAAAGTATGTAATAACAAAAAATATAAATTATGAATAAATTGCAGAAAAAATTATAGTTATCAGTTATAAAAAATATCCTTCAATTTTAATAGTATTAGTATTAGTATTACAGTATAAGTATTAGTATTATTTTAATTTTTAATTGATCAAATTAATTTTTATAGATTAAATTTTTTAATAGTAATAGATTAATTTAGGATGTGGCTAGCGCTACGACAATTTTGTCGTAGCAGAAGACGACCCGGTCGGATGTTGCTAGCGTTACGACAAGATTGTCGTAACAGCAGACGAACCAGTCGGATGTTGCTAGCGTTACGACATGTCTAAAATCTAAATATTTTTATTTTAACAGATTTATTCAACGTATCTGCTTTTCAGAATAATAACAAAAATTATCAGCATTTTCAATATGATTTTAAANTAATATAATATTGGTCTACCGATTATAAATATATCAGCCGATTTTGCTATACTATAGTATACTTGTGTAAGTGATACCGATGCGTTAAAATCTAGTATACCGTAAAGCCTAAAGCCGTAAATGAAAATCATCAAGCAACGATTCGCGCACAATCGCAAGAATGTAGGCCTAAAATAATTAGTTTCGTGTGGAATAATAAAATTTGCCGTGTGCAGACTTGTCACAGGAAACCATTCCATTTATCCTTCTACCTCATTTTCACTCTATTACTAATACTATTACTATTGAGGAGTGGGGGGGGGCAGGTAATAACAACAGCACAGGCTTCCTCGTTTACTCGCCTTTTTTCCCCTTCGTGCTGCTGTTTGTGTCCGTTTTCTCAGCAGCCCCCCCCCCGCCTCTCTTTGCACTTTTTATGACGAGCTAGTCTGCGGGGTACGATAGACTACTATGCCTCCTTCGTCTGACAATGGCTTCAAATCCCGCTTCCCCCCCCCCCTTGCGTTCAGCACTTTTTCGCAATGCCTTCAATTCAGAGAATGTTTCAAAAATATCTTCCAAACAATTAAGTAACAGTGATGGTTTATAGTCATTTTTTAAACTCACGCCTCATCTTTTTCGTTGATGATGCCGACTGAGTGTCAACTCGCGAATCAAAAGAAGAAATTTTTTTTTAGTATTATTAGCATAATTAAATACAGCTTTAGTCGTAACTGTAAGTTAGCACATATCATATTTTTACGACTGAGACTGTCGTAGCAGCAGACGACCCGGTCGGATGTTGCTAGCGTTACGACATGTCTAAAATCTAAATATTTTTATTTTAACAGATTTATTCAACGTATCTGCTTTTCAGAATAATAACAAAAATTATCAGCATTTTCAATATGATTTTAAAAAATAATAATAATAATAAATGAAATTTAAAAAAAAAAAAAACATGACTGCAGCGGGATTCGATCCGCTATCAATAGTATTATATCATTTCCGAAGCAACTGTACTATCATTTGAGCTAGCGAAGCTGCTGAGAAATTGTAATTTTTAAAATTTATAACTGTTTTTCATTTAATGGCTCAATCTAGATTTTTTTTAATCCTTTAAACTTCATTAATAAGCTAATCTAGTGATCATGATATTTCATTATGAGAATTATAGTTTAGTATTGAAATTGAAGTATTAGTAATAGTAATAGCATAATTGAAATACAGAAAATTGTTTACATGTCGTAACTTGTCGTAACGGCAGACAACCCGGGCGGATGTTGCTAGCGTTACGACATGTCGTAGCACCAGCCACATCCGCGCGGGTTGTCTGCCGTTACTTTGTCGTAGCAGTAGACACTCCGATTAATTTAATTTATCCTTACTAAAATTAATAACATTAGGCAATCGCGTCACAAACGCCTCATTAGCCCATTGTCATTGACAAAACAAATCATTGCCAGTGACTGTGTCATGAGTTTTTATTATTTGTATTTAGTGAAAGTTAGAAAAGCGGCATTCATTATTTAGTAATATTTTAATTTAACTTAGGCGCCTTAGTTTAGGCCAGGCCATTTATCATTTAGGCAGGATTAGGTTAATTAAAATCTCTTACTCCACATACTAATAACATTTGTGATTTCTATGTTACTTACTTTCTCAGGGGCCCCAGCGACATCGCCGCGGGGCCCCGAGACAGAGCTAATAAGAGTTGAAGATTGAGATAGGTTATATATTTCTGTGTCAGCTATGTTCATGTCAGTATTGGTAATATTTTTTTTCAGGGCGGTTGAAATCGTAGTTACCTCCCCAATTTTAATTTTAAAAAAAAGTTTTTAAAAAATCCCGAAAACCCCAGATACAAATATTTTAATTCAATGCATAAACTCATAAACATCTGCCATACTTAATTAAAAGTTTGCCAAAATTATTTTATAACGTGATGAACTTCGTTAAGCGTTAAGTGACATTATCGGCTAACAATTAAGAAGATAAACTAATAAGGTTTACTTTAAATAAATAATCATTTTATATTTTCAATGTTAAGAATATGGCCCAAGAAGCGGTCGGTTTAGTCAAGTTTAGACCGAGGGCCACTCACATATGGAGATAGTGGTACTGAGACTGAGTTGGGTAGAGAGACCCAATGCTATGCCCTATGCAACTATGCTGTACCTGTATCACTGTAATAGACAGTTGGGGAGGCTGTTCACATATTATATAACATTGTAATTTGTTTTTTTTATATAATTTTAGGGTTCACACTAATTTTACATAATGTTAAATGAGGGGGAGGGGAGGGTAAAAAATGTAGTTTTTGCGTTATATAATATGTGAACGGCAAACGGCCTCTAAAATGTACGGCTATTTGAGCCAGTATTGTTCAAGTTATATCTGCTGGGGTTCAATGACGAACGCCCATGGTCTTTAGTACAACTAATAACCATTTGAAGTTCTATATAATCGTGTCACTACCTGTGTGCTAGAGCGAGCTGAAACCAGGTTAAATCCATATACATATGAGACATGACAGTCATAGCCTAAAATCTTTAAAATATAGTGTTTAATATCTTTTCTAACAATTGTATTAAAATAATAAGAATAGCAAATGTGATATATTTTTTTTATTTAAAAAAAAAAAGAAAAAAAAAAGCAACGACAATAACCCAGCCAATAATATTATAACTAAAAAATCCCTGAATTCAAAAGAAAATAACCCAACAGTGGTGACTAGTGTAAAAATTTCCCCAGACATAAGCGGCAAGAGTGTGGCGGAAAAGCGAAACTGAACCTCCCCTCTGTTACACATGGGCCTAGGCAGAGGGGGGGGGGGTAAGGGGGGCATTTGCCCCCCACCCCCCACCCATCCCTGGATTTGAGAAAATGTCATAAATTTGTTACAATAAAACTGAACTAAATTTCCTTCAAGTTTATTACATTGAAGACAGTGTACACATGTCAAACTTAATAATGAATTATATCTGCATGTATAACTGATTACGTTACTCATTGTTCTAAATAAGTTTTCTGTCAATTTTTTTTGTCAAACATACGTCAGCTTTCTCGGAAAAAAATTTAAACGATTTAGTTGTTGCCAGTGGCGTCGCTAGGGGGGTGCGGTGGGGGCGGGCCGCCCCGGGTGACACCATCAGGGGGGTGACACCAAAATGTAAAATTCTGTATTTACTCGTTATTTGGCACTGGAAAAACTCGGAGAAGTTCTATATGCTAAGTCGTGAAAGGGTGTCACCATGAGCTATCGTCCCGGGTGACACCAACTCTAGTGACGCCACTGGTTGTTGCTATTGTGTTTCGTATAGCATTCACATTATTTCAATCGTTCACGACAAGATTAAGTTTATGTGAAGTGCAATGTACACATGCTGCCTTTGGTTATGTTCCCAATTTTGCTTGTATTTTTCCTTCTTTACCTGGCATATTAGGACATCCGCGGTATCATTGACCAAACAAGCTTTGTCATATCTGTTCTAAATTCTAATGAATTTGTAATGATGATGTTGTCTAAACCTTCAGCTGATCTATCGACAATTGGAATATATCTTATCTTAGATATACAGACGCTCCTTTTATGCAGAAGATACCTACGTCCACAGACCATGAGAGATGATCTGTTGGCAAGTGATGCAGCGGTCACAGGCCACGGCTATAAAGGATCCACTCATTACCCAGCCGCCTAACTATTGTCTAGTTAGGTACCCAATCAGAACTGGGTGACTCGGGGACTCCTCAGGCCCCGGGAACAAATCCTCGTCTTCGTGTGGATTCGAACTCATGACCATCGGTACGACAGTCGAGCGCGCTACCACTCGACCACCGCGTCCCAGGAAATCCTCTGTGGCCATCATTTTCCCACTTTGCTCTTTGACAATAAATCTAACACCAAGTGCCATTTACTCAATGCCTGAAATGTCATTTGTCTCGTCGGCAAGTATAGAAAATGCAACTGAGTTATTTTCCTTCACGAACAATGTCTTCACACAAGAGAGACCCACAAATTTCGATTATAGTGATTTGCATAGTTGCCGATATATACAAGAAACAATTTACAAAATATTACCAAGAACTTCATCTTCAGATTGCACTAAACTGTAAGAGGTCATTAAAATCACCAGAATTTAATTCTTTTCCACCAAGTACTAAATCATGAATTCCACAAAATAGGATCGTAGAAATGATGGGACCCAGTTTGTTGCAATTTTCTTGCATTTGTCTTCTAAATGATGAGTCTAACACCTCGTCTATAGAAACTTCTTTGGCTTTAAATAATGCAACAAAAAAAAAATTGCTTGCATCTTCATGAGAGCATTTGTGTCGTGTGCTTTGCATGTGGCTACGTGGACCTTCGTTGAATTCTTTATATTTTGTGCATTGTTTAACGACAAATGCCAATTGAACTTCTCGAATTACTTTTTGCGGAAACAACACACAATATTTACAAAAGACACCTTTTAACATGTGCGAATATAAAAGCCACGGTGAATTGTTTGATAACCATGCATATCTAAAAACTAAAAATATGTTTTCCTCACTGTCAGTTCTAAACCCATACATTTTATCAGGGGTCCAACGATCACGAATTTCAACTCATTGAAAGGTCGTGTGTCCAGACATACCTTCAAATATCCAATTTAGAAAACGAATAAGTGTCAGCGACAATGAAATTAGAAACAGTTGCCTCATCTGTTTCTGGCTGTTGACTTGTACTGATGTCCTCAATCCCAATGATAAGTCAGATCCTGCAGACGCCCTAAAATCTTCTAATAACGGCATTTCGGAATGCCGCGATTGCACTACTCTTCGTTTTTGTTTTTGCCTTTGTCTTTTTTTTTAAGCCTGTAAATTATTTTCTTATATCCATCTTTGGTAATCGTGCAGTTTCTACACGTATATTATTTCACAACAAAATTTAATTTTCTCGTGAGAACTTACGTTCTTGATTTATTAAATGTATTAACATGTTATATTTTAGCTATTAAGCGCTATTTCGAGAGTCTTATTAACTTCTAAGACTTTTTGCGGCCCTTATGTTGTACTTGACTCAAATTTAATTGAAAATAAAACCTAAATTGCATTGTAATTTAGGGGCCGTCCATAAATGATGTCACGTGATTTTGGCCGATTTTTACCCCTCATCCCGCTTGTCACACTGCATAAAAAAAAACTTAGACCGCCCCCTACCAATATGACGTCAAAAAGCTGTGACACCCCACCTTAAGTCGATATTTTTGTTTTGAAAATGAGCATGTTTCAAGACACTTTATTGTTATTTTAGTATGTATTTAGTGAAGGGCTGCACTCTCATATCGTAACACCTGGGAATCCGTGCAAAACGTCATAAAATAAATAGTAAGAAATCGAATATTTAAGTGAAACCTTGGCTCATACTAGCGTGTTTTGACGTGACGTCACAATTCTTAAACTCCCCCTCCCTCTCGTCACACATCGTAACAAAGTTGGGGACCCTTAATTTAAAAAACGTGATTTTTTTTTTGCCCCCTCCNACGCGTTTTTTTTTTTTCCCCCCCCCCCCCCCCCCCCCCCCCGTTTCCGGAAATATTCCTAGCGGCGCCAATGCCTCGGTATTAATAACTTTTGTCTTCAAATTTCTAGCAATGACTTCAAACAGTTCTAGTCTGAAATGACTGTTAACTGAAGTGAATTAAAGTAGTGCTAGTTTAAAATGTCAATTAAATGCACTGATTTCAAATAGTGCTGGTCTAAAATGTCAATTAAATGCATAGTGCTGGTCTAAAATGTCAATTAAATACACTGATTTCAAATAGTGCTGGTCTAAAATGACTCAACGGGGAAAGGGCGAGGGCAAAATAGCGTATGTCATGGTGGATATGTGCGAGTAGGCGCCTCAGGGGGGCGTACATAGGGACTGTCATTGTAAAATTTATAGAATTAAATAAAATGTTTTTTTAGAGTTGAGTGGTTGAATAATAATAAACAATAACAATAGTAAATAGTGTCTCTGAACCTAAACCTCACGTGCAACGACACGGGGGCTTGGAAAGAGGTGGTGGGGAGGTAATATTCTCACGATTTTATGACCACCATTTAGGAGACTGTCTCAAATATGGAACACGTTTATTTAGTATGAAGGTTGTGGTCTGAATTTAAACCAAATGCCATTTAAAGGATCACGCTCCTTTATTTATTTTAACATCCTACAAATCTCATTGTTAATTTGTTCAATCTTTCTGTTAACTCTCCAATGTCAACTTTTGCAGGCAAAGGATTTTAGCATAAACAAATGAAAAACATGTATCTGACTAGATACAAAATAAATAAATAAAATAATTTACTTTGTCGATTTTTTTGGAGATAATAAATTTATTACCAACTAGATCAAATTTTTAATTGGCAAGTCAGAAAGAAATAACCAAGTAAAATCTTACAGGGACTGTTGTTTTCTTTTATTTTGGTGCAAATCTTGGGTTTATCACTCAGTCCCACACACGCATTCCGTGTCTATCGATACTGTCTCATCTGTCTTTACAAGGAAGTGCGTCCTTACAGGAAGTGACGTCTGATAACCCTCTCCACGGACTCCAGACCGCCCTCGGTCCACAGCTGCCTGTTGCCGTCGGCGATGTCACGGGTGACGATATACACGTCATCGGTCTGAGATGGATGCTGGACACGCTCAATGACCTCGGAGAAGTGGAAGCCGGCCCTCCAGACCACGGACCAGCCTCGGTGTGGATACTGGGTCCAGAACTTGGCGGCGGACTTCATGGGGGCCTTCCATTCGCCCCAGAAGACGCTCTTGAGTACGCTGAGGACGTCATCCTTCATGTCTTCTGTCACCAGGAGCTCTCCAGGCTTGGACCCGGGGATGGGGAGCCCCTTCTGGTTGCACTCCTCGAAAACGCGCACCTTCTCGCCCTCGGCGTAGCTCGCGAGCAGGACGTACACCTCGGACTCGTTGCTCTTGCCCAGCTCGTAGACTTTGCCGACCAGGGAGTCGGTGAACTTGACGGTGGCCTTGGTGGAGGGGGTCTCTTGCCAGTGGCGTTTGTCGAATGTCATCGCGACCTTGCTCATGGGGACGGATCTCAGAGCATTGAGGGCTTCCACAACTTGTTTGGACCTAAAAGGCAAGTAATATATATATATATATATATATATAAAGAAATGAAGTTACTACCACCCCCAGAATAATAATGTTATAAGATACTTATCATTGTTGCTCAGTTTTACACAGTTTGTGTCTCAATTATCAATTAATTAAAAGAATAGACATTTTTATATCGTAAAATAGTAACAACGTAACCGCTAACTAACATTAGATCGCACCCTAGCTCTAACATTAGCCCCCACCCTAGCTCTAACATTAGCCCCCACCCTATCCTTTATTCCTAACCCCTAGTCCCAAAACTCTAAACACCCCTGCCTATAAAACCTATAAAACTTTCTTGTTCATCTATGGTAAAAAAAAAATAGAGTGATGTTCATTTCCAATTAATAAAGAAAGAAAGAAAAGGGAAGACTTTTAAAAATAACTTACTTCAGTTCTGGCCATTGGACTTTCAGGAGAGCGTCCTTGGGAATGGCCAAGATGACCTTGCGTGCACAGATGTACTCATCCAGTCCCTGAAGATTAAGGCAACATTATCAATTTAATGTTACAACATCAAATCAACGTAACAACATCAAATCAACGTAACAACATCAAATCAATGTCACAACATCAAATCAATGTCACAACATCAAATCAACGTAACAACATCAAATCAACGTCACAACATCAAATCAATGTCACAACATCAAATCAATGTCACAACATCAAATCAACGCAACAACAACAAATCAATGTCACAACATCAAATCAATGTCACAACATCAAATCAATGTCACAACATCAAATCAATGTCACAACATCAAATCAACGCAACAACATCAAATCAACGCAACAACGTTAAATCAATGTCACAACATCAAATCAATGTCACAACATCAAATCAATGTCACAACATCAAATCAATGTCACAAAATCAAATCAATGTCACAACATCAAATCAATGTCACAACATCAAATCAATGTCACAACATCAAATCAATGTCACAACATCAAATCAATGTCACAACATCAAATCAATGTCACAACATCAAATCAATGTCACAACATCAAATCAATATTAATCATACAACAAAATATTACAACGGCAACTATTTTATCACGTATTTCGTTGAAAAATAATATAACACAAAATGTGAAAGATAATTTGAATACCACAATGTAATCAACCTGGTTCAAACCATGAGAATGAAAACAAAGCCGTCACAGCGATTAAAAACCACACTATTGGTTGTCAATATTGAATTGGAGGTAATCACTTTGGGAAAAAATATAATTGTCCACAAATTATTCTATACAATTGATGAAGTTAGCTATCGTCATGTGTTCAATAAGGTCAAGTTAGCTGGCGTCATGTTAGCTGGCGTCATGTGTTCAATAAGGTCAACAACTTTCAGTGATAAATGACGTTTTTAAGCCAGGTTGTCTACTCCATGTAACAACATGTATGTTCTACCCCACTGCGTCATAAATGAAACGGCAGATCTGACCTTGACCACTGCTTCATGTGTGTGTGTGTGTTTGACTCGAAGCAAAATATCTGCACGTTTATCTGTTCATGCGTCGACGTGTCTGTTCATGTGACCATGTGTCTATTCATGTGTCCATGTGTCTATTCATGTGTCCATGTGTCTATTCATGTGTCTATTCATGTGTCCATGTGTCTATTCATGTGTCCATGTGTCTGGTCATGTGTCCATGTGTCTGTTCATGTGTCCATGTGTCTGTTCATGTGTCCATGTGTCTGTTCATGTGTCGATGTGTCTATTCATGTGTTTATGTGTCTGTTCATGTGTCCATGTGTCTATTCATGTGCCCATGTGTCTATTCATGTGTCCATGTGTCTATTCATGTGTCCATGTGTCTATTCATGTGTCCATGTGTTTGGTCATGTGTCCATGTGTCTGTTCATGTGTCCATGTGTCTGTTCATGTTTCCATGTGTCTGTTCATGTGTCCATGTGTCTATTCATGTGTCCATCTGTCTGTTCATGTGTCCATGTGTCTATTCATGTGTCCATGTGTCTATTTATGTGTCCATTTGTTTGTTCATGTGTCCATGTGTCTGTTCATGTGTCCATGTGTCTATTCATGTGTCTATTCATGTGTCCATGTGTCTATTCATGTGTCCATGTGTCTATTCATGTGTCCATGTGTCTGTTCATGTGTCCATGTGTCTATTCATGTGTCCATGTGTCTATTCATGTGTCCATGTGTCTATTCATGTGTCCATGTGTCTATTCATGTGTCCATGTGTCTGGTAATGTGTCCATGTGTCTGTTCATGTGTCCACGTGTCTGTTCATGTGTCCATGTGTCTGTTCATGTGTCCATGTGTCTATTCATGTGTCCATGTGTCTGTTCATGTGTCCGTGTGTCTATTCATGTGTCCATGTGCCACTCACAGTTTCACTGACAAGGCCGTCCTCACTCTTGGTTTTCTTGAGTCTCAGCTGGTATCTGTTGTCAACGAGACTCTGGATGGAGTCTAACTCCCTGTTCATGGTCAGAGCGTGTCTGTGGGGATAGATTAAGTCAATAGATACAGACTCTGTGAGTAGATATAGACTCAGTGAGTAGATATAGACTCAGTGAGTAGATATAGACTCAGTGAGTAGATATAGACTCAGTGAGTAGATATAGACTCAGTAGATATAGACTCAGTGAGTAGATATAGACTCAGTAGATATAGACTCGGTGAGTAGATATAGACTCAGTAGATATAGACTCAGTGAGTAGATATAGACTCAGGAGATATAGACTCAGTGAGTAGATATAGACTCAGTGAGTAGATATAGACTCAGTAGATATAGACTCAGTGAGTAGATATAGACTCAGTGAGTAGATATAGACTCAGTAGATATAGACTCAGTAGATATAGACTCAGTGAGTAGATATAGACTCAGTGAGTAGATATAGACTCAGTGAGTAGATATAGACTCAGTAGATATAGACTCAGTGAGTATAGACTCAGTGAGTAGATATAGACTCAGTGAGTAGATATAGACTCAGTGAGAAGTTATAGACTCGGTGAGTTGATAGATATGAAATAAATTGATACAGTGAAATCACATAGATTCATTTGAAGTATAGAACGGTCTTTTGACTGTTGTATAACTCACACATTTTTGCTCTATCTAATATATAAAGCTGAAAGTTTGTTTGTTTGTTTGTTTGTCTGTTTGTTACCAATACAAATCCACACCGTTGGACCCAGGATGGTGAAATTTTGCAGGGGACCCCACTTTGACCTGGAATAGGTCATAGGCTATGTTTTAACCCAAGTTGACCACCCCTAGGGTCAGGGGGTCCATTTTTTTGCTTTTTTCCATATATGACCAATATAAAAAATGAAAATCACGTCAAGATTATTTGTGTCAAAATAGTGCGCACTGTGCAGGAGTATAATATTAACATTCCCTAAGCGGGAAAACCCCATTATTATTAGACTATAATATTTCCATGACATATCCCCAATCTTTACTTTACATTTAAGTCACGGAATTAAATCTATAGAATACCCTGAAACTTATTGCAACTTAAAAAAATACATTATCATCAAGGCATAATCATAGTCATTAACATAAACACATCATCAGCACCACACCGTTGGACCCAGGGTGGTGAAATTTTGCAAGGGAACCCCAATTTGACCTGGAATAGGTCATAGGCTATGTTTTAACCCAAGGTGACCACCCCTAGGGTAAGGGTGCCCATTTTTTGCTTTGTTCCTTATATAATCAATATAAAAAATTAAAATCAAGAATTCTCTTATTTCGCGTATTATACAACTCTCCGTGTAGGTAGAAGCATGACACTTTTGTAAATTGTTGAGTAGCCCCTTTGAACGATTTTTGGCGTAAATATTTTTTAGAAATCACAAAAAGTTTGGCCCGGGGGCCCAAAAACTATTTTTGTAAATACTGAAAATCGATACTTATCCACTTTCCCGAGTAGGTAGAAGCATAAAACTTTGGGAATTTGTTGAGTACACTTCCACAATTGTAACATGTTGAAAAAATATTTAAAGTATCACTCATTGGGGGCCGGGGGCCCAAATGTATATTTCCTTATATAAAAACTGACTCATCACTAATTCTTCAATTTCACGTATAGGTAGAAGCATGAAACTTTGCAAAATTACTCAGCAGCTTATTGTGACAATTATTTTTGTAGGAAATAATTTTAAATATCACACTCATGGGTGCCGGGGGCCTAAAAGCATTTTTTTCCATTACAAGGACTAAATAAAATATGAAAATCACTAATTATCCTATTTCCCGCTTAAGCAGAAGGATGAAACTTTGGGTAGTTGTTCAGTAGAGTTCCACGATGGTAACAAATGAATATAATATTTAAATTCTCACTTCTTGTGGGCTGTGGGCCCAAATGAAGTTTTTATTCATTATGTTAGCTTTAAAAAAACTGAAAATCACTAATTCTCCTTTTTCCCGTGTAGGTAAAAACATGAAAATTTTGGCAGCTATTCAGTACACGTCCATGATGGTAACAGTTGAAAATAATATTTAAATTCTCACTTTCTTGGGGCCGGAGGCCCGCATGTTGTTTTTCTTATTTTAACAAATTTACTCATCCCTAATCCTCTAACTTTCCGGAAGATGCATAAAACTATGTTATGTTGTTGAATAGCCTCTTGCCGAGATTATTGGAATTTTTTAAAATTTAGAATTAAATTTCATGGAGCTGGGGGCCAAAAAATTTAATTTCTCCTTTTACTGAATATTGCAATTTTTCGTTTTTCCGTTTATGTAGAAACATGAGAATTTGGGAAGTTGTTTAGTACACTCCGGAAAATGGTATCACTCAGAAGGAGCCGGGGAGCCTCAATGTATTTTTTTAAAATATAAAAACTGATTCATCACTAATTTTCGGATTCCCCATGTAGTTAGAAGCATGAAAATTTAAGGAAACTGTTGAGTACACACCCGGGCTGGTAACAAGCGAAACAAATATTTAAATTCTCACTCAATGGGAGACGGGGAGCCAAATGTATTTTTTTCTAAAATACAAAGTTAATCACAAATTCTTAAACATCCTGTGTAAGTAAAAGCATGCATATTTGGGATAGTAGCAGGCAAACTTATCACTCAATTGCAGTTTTTTCACCTTATATTAGCTAAATTACAAATAAACAAAAACTTTGGATACTCTGTAAATGCTTTTTTTTTAAAAAAACTCGGAAGATACAAATTTGAAGACCTATGTTAAAATTCGTTTGGTCAATAAAATAATATTTTTTCAATCTTTTGTGACCCTTGGCCTTTAATCTCTTTTTCGTTAACGTTTAAAACATTTTACCATTCGTTACCACTCTATTTTTTTAAATCAAATTTGGACTAACAAACATATTCATCATGATCCCAATGGAAATAAGCTGTTGTTTTGAACTATACAATTTGCAACCATAGGGCCATGGACCCAAATTTTAGTTTTTAAAAATAAGTTTTAATTTTTAATAGCAAAAACACATTTTAGGACTGGAGACCGGTTTGTTATTTTTAACATTAGTTATGTAAAAGGTAATTAAAAATTGTCTATTGAGTTAATGGATAAATTATTGAACAAAAGAGATTTTTAAAATAATACAATTTCCAATGGGGTTATGAACTTTTAACGTCTGTTCCAAGACGGTTTAGTTAATATATTTAGCATATCCATCACGATTTAGATTGAAATCAAAGGGATATTGAATTAGTGTTTGCCGGTTCTAAGCGCTAACTGAAATCTTAAAATACCGCTGCAAAGCGCGGGTAATTAGCTAGTTGTTAATACGTTTTGAAGACATCAAATCAAGTAACTAATTGAGAGACAGAGACAGAGAGAGACAGAGAGTGGGAGATAGAAAGAGAGAGAGACAGAGAGAGAGACAGAGAGAGACAGAGAGAGAGACAGAGAGAGACAGAGAGAGACAGAGAGAGACAGAGAGAGAGACAGAGAGACAGAGAGAGACAGAGAGAGAGAAAGAGAGATAGACAGAGAAAGAGAGACAGAGAGAGAGACAGAGAGAGAGAGACAGAGAGAGAGACAGAGAGAGAGACAGAGAGACAGAGAGAGACAGAGAGAGAGACAGAGAGAGACAGAGAGAGAGACAGAGAGAGAAACAGAGAGAGACAGAGAGAGAGAGAGAGAGAGACAGAGAGAGAGACAGAGAGAGAGACAGATTGAGAGACAGAGAGAGACAGAGAGAGACAGAGAGAGAAAGAGACAGAGAGAGACAGAGAGAGACAGACAGAGAGAGAGACAGAGAGAGAGAGACAGAGAGAGAGACAGAGAGAGACAGAGAGAGACAGAGAGAGAGAAAGAGACAGAGAGAGAGACAGAGAGAGACAGAGAGAGATAGAGAGAGACAGAGAGAGACAGAGAGAGAGAAAGAGACAGAGAGAGAGAGACAGAGAGAGACAGAGAGAGAGACAGAGAGAGACAGAGAGAGAGACAGAGAGAGACAGAGAGAGAGACAGAGAGAGAGAGAGACAGTGAGAGACAGAGAGAGACAGAGAGAGACAGAGAGAAAGGGAGAGACGAAAAGATAAAAAAAATGAGAGCTGATAATGAAATAATATTATTATGTTTTCATGGCAATGACGTAACAACTGACCTTTCACTGGCCTCCAGGTACTTGGCGACCAACTCCTTGGGAAGAGCGTCCATGCCTTCCTTGATCTTGTGCAGGGAAATGTTGCCACTGTGTGTGTGGTGGGGGGGGGGGGAGGAGAACACGAGACATGTTAACTGATCATGAAACTAAGAAAAACACAGTCCAATTATAACACATCTCTGCTATGAACATGCATCGATTTCACTAACACATTCGATTTATAAATTAATAATATCTATTCGAATGACAATTGCCTATTGGTATTTTATCTATAATGTTTGGTCTACACATCAAATTTTGCGTACAAATTTTGAGGAAAATTTGTTAAATAACTATGGATATCTGCGTCATTACTATTTTATTTGGCGAACTCAAAAATTATTTTTAGTTATGTATAAAGATTTTGAAAAGTTGTGACAGGAACAAGTTTTGCTGGGAAATTTGATGTGTGAACCACCCTTAGTAAGTAACATTCTCTTTAAGATAGAATTATAAAGAAAGCTAACGACAGACTTTGTATTTTATATTTTGACAAGCTTGTCGGGTGAATATCTGTACCTGTAGTAATCGAATTCATTTCCAAAAGCCAAGATGGCGCTAGCGTCCTTGTAGTGGGGTGAGTCGACCTTAGCGAGGGCGTAGAAGAAAGCTTTGCCTTCTGGGCTGGTGACCTTGTCCAGGGCCTCCTCCAGGCTAGAGGAAGAAAGTAACAATTTATGTCACCAGGGTTACGGTGGATAAATTTAACAACGATGAAGTGGAGCATTAATTTACAACCGAAGTCCATTTTCAGGAGACAGAGCGGATAAAGAAGGCATATCGTGCATTTGATCAAGATATTTTAAGATATGTAGGAAGAAATGTGAAGTTAAATAGTAAAAAAAATGTAAAGATATAATGTTTTTAAAAAATGTGAAGGTAAATAGTAGACAAATATAAAGATAAGTAGAAAAGAAATGTAAAGATAAATGGTTAAAAAAGATAAAAAGTAAAGAGATGTAAACAGGATCGGTCTGAGGTAATTGCAACATTTGTGCCGTAGAGGGCCCCGTGCTCATAGGCACAACCTATCTTTATTTTCAAGTATCCTTATTAATACCTTATCCCTACCCAAAGTGGGCACCGATTCGCATACTAAGCCGCAATTGCTAAGACCGGCCCTATATGTTGCAGAGATAAAATAGTAAAGAGATGTAAGGATAAACCGTAAAGAGATATGAAGATAAATGGTAAAGAGATGTAAAGATAAAATAGAAAAGAAGATTTTAGCTTTGAAATGGCGGAGTAATACAATTGCCTTAGAACAGATTTGATTAAACTCAAACTAATGACTTCTTTACAGAATAGTCAAAGTATCAAAACTTGGGACCCACACACACTGACTCAGACTTACATACAAACTCACTTAAATACTCAGGCACATACACCAAGGTACACACACATACACACACACACACACACATACACACACACATACAAACCAAACGAACACACTCACGTGTATTTGTACAACTCTTTGCCTTCCTCTCCGAGGACCTTGAGTTTCAGACGATCTTCTCTGGGCAAAAATTCTTTATCGTGGCCGGTCAGTTTCTGGAGGATGTACCTGAGGAGGGCCAGAGACAAGAAATGTGGCATTAGTATCAATTAGCATCAACACAAACTATAAACGTTTTTTTTTCTAGAGAACATAGAGAATTTTCAAGATTTAATACATTTAACAACTCTAAAGGCGGCTGGATAGCGAAGTCAACAGTGCGCTCGCCTCACAAGCTTGAGATCGAGCCCACGCAAAGCCACAATAATTTATGATGAACGACTATCTCTAAAAAGCCCTCCGCTGACCTGAAAAGGAAATGGGCGCCGCCAAGGTCTTCCAAGCCCCGTGAAGTTTTAATTGAAACATTAGATTAAGAGTGGGTAATTTTCTTTATTTTACTAATGTAAGAAAATCTATATTTCTACCCGCTAGCATATTAATTTATAGAATTAGTTAATGAGACTAATGCTTCCTATAACACGTTTATGCAATTAAAAAAATGAATCATGCGTGCAGTTGTTCAGACATGAAGCGAATATCAGCTTAAAACGGGTTTTCTGAATGTGTTGTCGGGCCATTAAAAAAAACAAAACTCTATGGCGAACCTGATTTGGCCCGCGGGCCGTACATTTACCACCCCTGGCAATGATCTATTTTAGCTTATCCAGATCATATATTTAAAGTTTAAAGCTATCAGATATTGAACGCTAAGGAACTACCAAAGTTATAAGATACGCAGCCCATTCAGAGGACACAGTCTGCATAGTGGTAGCGACAGGCACCCTCCACACCACGGAGTGGTAGTGACAGCCACCCTCCACATCACGGAGTGGTAGCGACAGCCACCCTCCACACCACGGAGTGGTAGCGACAGCCACCCTCCACATCACGGAGTGGTAGTGACAGCCACCCTCCACATCACGGAGTGGTAGTTACATGCGCCCAACCACACCACTGAGTGGTAGTTATATGCGCCCAACTATACCACGGAGTGGTTGTTACATGCGCCCAACCACACCACTCTACTGACCTGACGAAGCGACCTTGGTTCTGTTTCTCCTCAGGGGTCAGACTGTAGGGGATCTGGGCGCCAGACTTGATGTCCTCCTCGGTGAGGTGCTGACCTCTCATGAGGTACATCTTCTCACCCTTGACACCGAACGCCTCGGGGTATTCCTCCTGGGTCAGATCTAAGGACAGTCACGTCACGCATGCGTCAAAAGTGTGTTAACGTATTTAAAAAAATCATCACAATTGTGACGTTCTTGTCGCGTCAATAATGTAAGCAACACTCATCTCATATACCAACGAGGTCACCAACAGAGTTAGATTCACTCCTCTAGAACAACAAGGTAATCATAAATATTAGATTAAGTCTTCTCATAAAACAACGAGGTCACTAACACAGTTTGGTCATTCTGTCATGTCCAATCACCCAGTTTGGTCATTCTGTCATGTCCTGCTACCCAGTTTGGTCATTCTGTCATGTCCTGCCACCCAGTTTGGTCATTCTGTCATGTCCACCTACTCAGTTTGGCCATTCTGTCATGTCCACCCACCCAGTTTGGTCATTCTGTCATGTCCTGCCACCCAGTTTGGTTATTCTGTCATGTCCACCCACCCAGTTTGGTCATTCTGTGATGTCCACCTACTCAGTTTGGTCATTCTGTAATGTCCACCTACTCAGTTTGGCCATTCTGTCATGTCCTGCCACCCAGTTTGGTTATTCTGTCATGTCCACCCACCCAGTTTGGTCATTCTGTGATGTCCACCTACTCAGTTTAGTCATTCTGTGATGTCTACCTACTCAGTTTGGTCATTCTGTGATGTCCACCTACTCAGTTTGGTCATTTTGTGATGTCCACCTACTCAGTTTGGTTATTCTGTGATGTCCACCTACTCAGTTTGGTCATTCTGTGATGTCCACCTACTCAGTTTGGTCATTCTGTAATGTCCACCTACTCAGTTTGGTCATTCTGTCATGTCCTGCCACCCAGTTTGGTCATTCTGTTATGTCCACCCACCCAGTTTGGTCATTCTGTGATGTCCACCTACTCAGTTTGGTCATTCTGTCATGTCCTGCCACCCAGTTTGGTCATTCTGTCATGTCCACCCACCCAGTTTGGTCATTCTGTGATGTCCACCTACTCAGTTTGGTCATTCTGTCATGTCCTGCCACCCAGTTTGGTCATTCTGTCATGTCCTGCCACCCCGTTTGGTCATTCTGTCATGTCCACTCACCCAGTTTGGTCATTCTGTGATGTCCACCTACTCAGTTTGGTCATTCTGTCATGTCCTGCCACCCAGTTTGGTCATTCTGTCATGTCCTGCCACCCCGTTTGGTCATTCTGTCATGTCCACCTACCCAGTTTGGTAATTCTGTCATGTCCTGCCACCCAGTTTGGTCATTCTGTTATGTCCATCCACCCAGTTTGGTCATTCTGTCATGTCCACTCACCCAGTTTGGTCATTCTGTCATGTCCAATCACCCACTTTGGTCATTCTGTCATGTCCACTCACCCAGCTCCTCCACGAGTTTGGTCATTATGTCATGGACATCAGCACTGTACATCATAACTCCCAGCTCCACAGGGACGTTGGGGGCGTCAGGGAAGAAGGTGGTGTAGTGGCGGCCACCGATGCGGTCAGAGCGCTCCACGATCTCGATGGACTTGCTGGCATTCCTCAACATGTAGGCGGAGTAAGCTCCCGTGACACCGGCGCCAACAATGACCACATCAACCTCACGTTCACATTTCTCTAAAAGTTTGGAGTGAAATAGGACAACAAGATTAGCTTTAGAAATAACCTTGTTAAATAGAGGGACAACACGATTGGCTTTAGAAATAACCTCGTTAAATAGAGGGACAACAAGATTGGCTTTAGAAATAACCTCGTTAAATAGAGGCAACACGATTGGCTTTAGAAATAATGTCGCTAAATAGAGGGACAACAAGATTGGCTTTAGAAAAATGCTAGTTAAATAGAGGGAGAAAAAATGATTTATGAACAATATTAAATATATATAAATTGTTAAAAGACCGCTTGATGGGTAAATAAATTTGTTTTTTAAAATTAGCCAAGAATTTAGACATCGACACGTATTTGTATTTGTCCGAAAGAATAAAGATCCGTTTAGCTTATCGGCTATCGAAACGTTATTTTTAAAAAAAATGATAATTTAACATTGAAAATTCAGAAATTCATTAATTTAAAGCGTAAAATGAATCCCCAACGTTTTTCACCCAATTTATAAGTTATCTTTAATAAATTAACTGGCAAATGAAACAGCAATTGATATTAAATACTCACGTACAATAGAAATTATAATTAAACATAACAGTGACATCGCTAAAAACTGACCAACGACACAGTTAATATTATAAAATTTAAAAAATGATTTGCTGATACTAACAATATAACCAATAAAAAATTAAAATAAAAAAAAATGAAAACAAAAAAGTTTGTTTCGTTTTATGGAACTCCGTAACTTTGAATTGTTTTACAATTTTTTTCCAGTTGTATTCACCTTGATAAAATTACATTTGAGTTTTCAATAACAAGAGATAACGGCTATGAAAGTTCCACGCATTACCCAGCCGTCTAATTATTTTTAGATACCCATTCGGACCTGGGTGACTCAGGGGCGCCCTAAGCCCCAGGAACAAATCCTTGCCTTCGCATGGATTCGAACCAATGGCCATCGGTACGCCAGTCGTATATTTTATGTTTGTAATTTATTTTCTTTTTCTTAAAATGCTAAAAAATGTATAGTTTGGTTGCATTCCCTACTCCGTGGATTAATCTCTTGATTTTCAATCGCTGTTAATTTTGTCTTTGTCCCAACCCCCGTTAATGGAATAGATCTGTTTAATTTAAGTGAAACTTTCATTTATTCTGTCAACCGCCGTATTTTGTTTGTTTGCTAAGTCTTCAGTTAACCCCACAAAGAACAAAAGAAATAACAGAACTCTTAGATGGAATAATTTACCTGTAGGGAGTAGTTCTCTTCTTACGGGTTTCTGGGCCAGAGCCGCGCCAAGCAAACAAACGACAAGCCACAGTTGAGCCATGTTGATGATGTGATGTGAGCTTACCTGCGGGAACCGTTCGGGTCCCGTTTTATACCCGGGGCCGTCCCGGCTAGCGGCAGTAAACAGAAGAGTCCATGACAGGATCGATCAAACAATTAACTTTCTTTACCCCAATTACCGGTTAACTAACTGTCTTACGTCGATACAGGATTACATGTGTTTTGTTTTAAAGTGAACACGAACTGGGCTTTCGGGGTGGGAGGGGTTGGAAGATCAGAAGGGGGTTCAGTTGGATGGGTTGTGTGTGTATGTGGGAGGGGGGGGCGGGGGACAGATGTCACATGGTTGTGACACGTTGTGTGATGGTGGTGGCTGAAATTGTGGTCAGCATTTTAAACTGCTGTGTCGTCAGTAAATGGTGTTTACCTAAAAGTGGTGACAGAGGTCATTAACCGATTCATACTGTTGCATGTTATTAAATAGATACAATAGATTAATAAACATTCGAATATACTCAACTAGGGCAAAGTATTTAAACATAAAAATAAAATCAACTTCTTAAAGGGACCCCCCCCCCCCAACAAACTTCACCTTATCATCGGTGCTAATAATGTTCGTAAAGTTGTCCACGGGAGTTAATCCATTTAGAGTTAGTCATGACAGGAGTGGCAAGAGAAACCCCAAATTACGTCAGATTTTGTTCAGGTTCAAAATTAACTGAATTGAAATGACTTTTATTATAATCTAGATTCTAGAATGATTTCCCTTGAATGAAAAAAAATCGGACATTCTTTTTTGGAATAGCATTTAAATATACATTCGAGTTTTTAATACTTGTTTTGAATATTGTTCGTCTGTTTAAATGAATAGTGTTCGTTCCTTTGTTAATGACATAGACTATATACTCTTGATCTAGATTCTAGCGCTTTGTTTTATTTTTAAACATTGTGCGCTATTTAATTTATTGAACATTATTCTTTGTGTTATTTATTCAATATGGCTGGCAGAGTTGTTTGTTGAATATAGATCTATAGAGTTGTTTGTTGAATATAGATCTATAGAGTTGTTTGTTGAATATAGATCTATAGAGTTGTTTGTTGAATATAGATCTATAGAGTTGTTTGTTGAATATAGATCTATAGAGTTGTTTGTTGAATATAGATCTATAGAGTTGTTTGTTGAATATAGATCTATAG
>MUZC01002164.1:527495-538317 GCA_002072015.1 Radix auricularia
GTTTAGAGTTGATATCTCTGGGCCGTCAATTTAGCTTGTCATCTAGTATGATACGTTTAGAGTTGATATCTCTGGGCCGTCAATTTAGCTCGTCATCTAGTATAATAAGTTTAGAGTTGATATCTCTGGGCCGTCAATTTAGCTTGTCATCTAGTATGATACGTTTAGAGTTGATATCTCTGGGCCGTCAATTTTGCTTGTCATCTAGTATGATACGTTTAGAGTTGATATCTCTGAGACGTCAATTAAGGTTGTCATCTAGTATGATACGTTTAGAGTTGATATCTCTGGGCCGTCAATTTAGTTTGTCATCTAGTATGATACGTTTAGAGATGATATCTCTGGGCCGTCAATTTAGCTTGTCATCTAGTATAATAAGTTTAGAGTTGATATCTCTGGGCCGTCAATTTAGGTTGTCATCTAGTATGATACGTTTAGAGTTGATATCTCTGGGCCGTCACTTTAGCTTGTCATCTAGTATGATACGTTTAGAGTTGATATCTCTGGGCCGTCAATTTAGCTTGTCATCTAGTATGATACGTTTAGCGTTGATATCTCTGGGCCGTCAATTTTGCTTGTCATCTAGTATGATACGTTTAGAGTTGATATCTCTGGGCCGTCAATTTAGTTTGTCATCTAGTATGATACGTTTAGAGTTGATATCTCTGGGCCGTCACTTTAGCTTGTCCTCTAGTATGATACGTTTAGAGTTGATATCTCTGGGCCGTCAATTTAGCTTGTCATCTAGTATGATACGTTTAGAGTTGATATCCCTGGGCCGTCAATTTAGTTTGTCATCTAGTATAACACGTTTAGAGTTGATATCTCTGGGCCGTCAATTTAGCTTGTCCTCCAGTATAACACGTTTACAGTTGATATCTCTGGGCCGTCAATTTTCGGCCTGATCTTATAAACTTTAGAAACTTTTAATTTTTATGAAACCTGACGATGAAGCTGGATTTGGAAATGAAATGTTGTCTCCATAGAATCAAATACTGTAATCAAAAAGGAAACGACTTATCATGGATGGGCAAGAGGAACTTAATGTTAGAGTTAAAGAAAGAAACTAAATTTTTGGCATTGAACCAAGGAACCAAATGATGGCGTTTGCACACATTTGTATTTTTTAGAGGCATTACAATAAACGTTGAAAATTATTTTGACCTGATCTTTTGACAAATTAATAAATATTGATGCCTTGGAAACCACATTTTATTCTTTTATTGAAGAAACATTCAGAACTAAAGAATATTTTTATCCTAAACCATTGCACGTCCATTAGCTCTACAAAATGGACAAGTTATATTACGTCTGGTCAAAGTTACAATCAAAGGCCTTGAAAGGACAAAACAACTTACAATCAAAGGCCATGAAAGGACAAAACAACTTACACGATCACACATGAAACGATGCAGCCACATATGACCCTATGACACAGTGCCATATCTGGGCTATTAAAGGTCCTAAAGGGCCACCATAGGGGCGTACTAAATATTTTAGCAGAATTACTAAACGTTATTATGGTAGCCCCTATCTAATGACGTCATTCTTCTGATTGTTTTATCTTCTTCACTGCCAATACACTGTAAATAGCATCTACAGCACTATTAAGAGATCTCATGAGAACATATTTTTTATTATTAAAATCGTTAAAAAATTGTTATTTGAGATGTAAATTCAGGGCGCTCTTCAAACATAAGTTTCACGTACAATTGATTTATGATTTTCATGTTCCCTTCATTTAGGACTTCTATGTGCACTTCATTTATGAATTTCACGTGAAGTTAAAATCCATTTTGATTTATTTAGTTACATATCGCATATTGTTAATTCTATCTCAATTTCAGCAAAACCCACAAAGAAGAAAATATTAAAAACTTCATTAACAATAAAAACAATGACATGATAAATATTCAGAAGTAATTGAAGCAGTACAAATAAGGTCAGTAATACCTTGCCTATTAATGTCATGACATGTCAGTTCTAGCTAACTAAATGTTCTTCTGCAAAGCCATATCTAACTTTCTTTTTTATTGGAATGGACAACATCCAGTACTTATTTGTTCAACAAGCAGCTACCCGCACAGGCCAAACACCTTAAAGAAGGACCCCGGCTGCTGCGTTTGTTTCGGTGACACAACTGTTGGCCGAATGGTCTGCGGCGATTGGGGATGCGGACAGGCCAGACAGCGCTAATTAACTGTGTGGCAATGCCAGGATGTTGAGGCAACCCGCAGAAATTTTTGGCCGGGTTATAGGAGCGTTAAAGCTCGACCCCCCCTCTCCCAAGAGAATGCCACATATTTTTATTGGAATGCCAGGACATATCTATCTATAGCTAATCTAATGTGTTATTGGTAATGGCAGCTGTAACTTACTGCCATATGACAGGGACAGTTATAACTTACTGACTTAAGGTAGTGACAGTGATAGCTTACTGTCATATGGTCGTGAGAGTTATAGCTTACTGTCATATGGTCGTGAGAGTTATAGCTTACTGTCATATGGTCGTGAGAGTTATAGCTTACTGTCATATGTTCGTGAGAGTTATAGCTTACTGTCATATGGTTCTGAGAGTTATAGCTTACTTAAGATTGTGTTAATATAACAGCTGTATGTTTCAAAGAGCCCCATCTACTCCTCTCAAGAAACCAAGCTTTTTCTTGATATAGACCAATCTGTCTCTTGAGCTCTATTTCTTTTCATCAATCTATTTCTTGAAATCTATGTATTGATATAATCCAATCAATTTTTTGACATATATTTCTTGAAATTAATTATATGATAGAGACCTATTAAATTATTAAAATATATCAATCTATCCATTAAAATAAACAAATCCATTCTCTAAAATGTCAATTTCCTATCCTCTGAAATATATCACATTGAATAGGAATGCGATAAAGCTTTTGTATGAAATACTAATATATATATATATATATATANTAATACTTGTGTAAGTGTATTTATCTGTACTGACGAAGGAATTGGTCTAAAAGAATACTTTTGTATAAGTTAAGTTAAAAAGCTTCAATTTATTGCGGTGGTCCAAACCATTGAGACTGGTAAGCTTTGCCGGGGTGGCGCCGAAGTGATAGCGAGTCGAAATAGGGAAATTCCACTCCTTCCTTAGGAGGTCAACTTAGTGGGAGGCGTTTTCGGCCTAGTGTCCTGGACGCCCAGGTGGCCGCTTCTAGAAGCGACCGCTCTGGGGTGGGGGGGGGGGCTTCTCAGCTGTTACGTCCCTTAGGGGGCCAGAGAGCTGAGGGGGTTTTCCGGGAAGCTCCATGAAGAGCGCAGGCTCGGGACTGCTGACTTTCTTCCACATGTAGGATTATTGATTACACAATTTGTGTATTTTAAAAAAAAAATCCTCGGAAAGGCGAATCTCTAGTCGGACAGCCCAAAGATAAAGCTTTAAAGAAACCAGTCTGTTACTTGATAAAAATCTTAACCTTTTAAAATATCAAATTATTTCTCTAAAGGTGCATGTACTAATGTATCGTAAGGGCCCTAGGTCAGAGGTTACCGTACATTTAATAACAGTAAACCCCGTGAGTTACGATCACACGTAAAGCTAAAACACAAACAATAGAATAAAACACGGAGCTGACTGGAAACTGAAAACAGGCAAGAAAAATACAGGTAGCTGGCAGGAAACAGGCAGGACACAGACAGGTAGCTGACAGGAAACAGGCAGGTAGCTGGCAGGAAACAGGCAGGTAGCTGACAGGAAACAGGCAGGAAACAGACAGGTAGCTGGCAGGAAACAGGCAGGAAACAGACAGGAAACAGGCAGGTAGCTAGCAGAAAACAGGCAGGTAGCTGACAGGAAACAGGCAGGAAACAGACAGGTAGCTGGCAGGAAACAGGCAGGAAACAGGCAGGTAGCTAGCAGGGAACAGGCAGGAAAAAGACAGGTAGCTGACAGGAAACAGACAGGTAGCTGTCAGGAAAGAGGCAGGAAACAGACAGAAGATCAGTGAAGAACTTTGAAATTATTTTCATTTTTATTTGATTGTTCGCCATCTTGACGTCTGACGAAACGCAACCTTTCCAAACAACAGTACAAACCACTTGACAGCTGGTCTTATTACGTCATTTACTGTTGCTTGGCGGGTATTTAATATTTTTGAAAAACAACAAAAGTAAATCAACATTTATGCCAAGCTTTTATTGGGAATTTTTAAAAATTTAGTTCTCTCCCCTAATCATTCATTCTTTCCCTTGCCTGTCTTCATTCCGCGGCAGAGTTGCTGTAGTAACGATAAATTATTTCCTATCATCATATTCACCAGCGAAATGGCGCTCAAGAACCATCTCCACGGACTCGAGGGCGCCCTCGGTCCACCTCTGGCTGTTACCCCACCCGTGATCTCCGCCGACGATGTAGACGTCATCGATGGGGGAAGGATGACGGATGATGCTGATGACCTCATCGTAATGGTACCCGGCCCTCCACACGGTGACGCCGCCCTGGTAGGGGCTCTTGTTCCAGAACCTGGACACGGCCTTCTTGGGGGCGTTGAAGTTGACCCCGTAGATTTTCTTCAGCAGGCTGATGACGTCGGTCTTGAGCTTCTCGGAGACGCGGTTCTCGTCCTCGGGAGATCCCAGCATGTTCTGGACATCCTCGTTGAGCTCCTGCAGGCGCTCCACGTCCTCGCTCTCGGCGTAGCTGGCCAGGAGGACGTAGGTCTCAGAGTCGTTGGACTTGCCCAGGTCGTAGATGTTGCCCAGCTTCTCGTCGCTGAACTTGGCCTGCGCCTTGTTGATGCCGGTCAGCCAGTGGGACTGGTCGAAGCTCATGGCGACCTTGCTGATGGGCACTGGACGGACGGCGTCGATGGCCTTGGACACCATCTCGGACCTGGTACAAGGAGAGGGAAATGATCAACCACTGAATGAGTTCATTGACCTTAGCTTGGTAAACATCTATGGTAATTAAGAGATGACTGAACAAAATCAAGATAAAATCTGACGAGAGGGCTTAAAATATTTTTTTGACTATTTTATTTTACAAAATTTTTGTTTATTATTTGAGTTTTTTACCATTTGTGTTACAAAATAAAGTATTAAAAATTATAATAATAACATGTTTTGCGTGCCTTTGCTTTTTAAAAAAGTTTAACCCCAAAACAATGAACAACTTAATTACAGACAAGCAAAAACAGACATTCATAGGCAGAATGAAAGACAAACCACTTGAAAGACAAAATGGAAGACAAACCACTTGATAGACAGAATGAAACACAAACTACTTGATAGACAGAATGAAACACAAACCACTTGATAGACAGAATGGAAGACAAACACTTGATAGACAGAATGAAAGATGGACAACTAACTTGAGTGGCTCCCATTGGATGACAGACAGTTGTTCTTTGGGAACGGCGAGAATAACTTTCTTTGCACAGACAATTTCTTCCAGGCCCTGTGTTCAAAGTAAAAAAAACAAGAACAACTCATAACACCAGACATCAGACCGTCAAACAACAGACATCAGACATCTAACGTCAAATTTTCTGCTGTGTTTTGCTTCTTGTGACAGTTATCTTTTCTTAGTGAACAAGAAACATTGTTTGTCTGCCTTGGTAAATTTGTAATCTCAATTTGTCTCCTGTGATTTCTACAATTGGCTTTGAGCTTCCTATCTCTGCTTTATGTTACGTAAAAATTCACAAGTAATCTCCCCTTGCTATACTTACGGTCTCAGTTGTCTTTCCTTTCTCTGTCCTTGTCTTGATCATCTTGAGTGAGTACTCCCAGGTGGGTACACGCTTGATGCGTTGGATGGAGTAGAGCTTCCTGTTCAGGGTGATGTTGTGCCTGGACCAGAGGATGAGAAACAGCTTGTATCATCTCTTTAGACTACAGCCCAACACAGCACAGAACGCACACATTACACACGACAGAAGACAAACTTTACAGTAAGACTCCTGGATGTTTAACTCATTTTAAACAGACTGCCCAAATAATACTGTTTGCATACAATTTTGATCAGTATCACATCAATTTTTAATTTTTTTTCTTAAAACCCAAGTATGTACTCGTTGACAATATGTTTTACGGGTTTCATCTCCAAAAATAACCACTAATGTGATATAAAAAGGAGTAGAACGATTTTTTGTATAATACATTAAACAATACAGAATTGTTTGGAGGCATTATTAGTTTAATACAACCAACAATAACCACGTTAATAGAATCGAATGGAAAAGAAAGAAGTCTTCGTACACTTTATTATTAATTTTTTAAATCATGTTTTTTTAAAAATTGATAGGAAATGGTTACAACATAGATTAGAATAGACAACTCACTTTTCACTGACTTCAAGGAATTTCTCGACCAGTCTTCTAGGGACGGACTCCATGCCCTCCTTGACTATGTTCATTGTGGTGTTGTAGCTGTTACAAGATATAGTAAAACAATTATTGGTTTTTTTTTCGCACTGACATAAAATGTTTGGTTAGCAATTCCTTTTAGAAAACAACAACAAGAACACAGACTTGTGTTCTAGTACCTACGATTTATGTTGACACGCGTTTAAAAATCTACTTCTATTGTCTTATATTTTACAGAGGCTCCTTCTATCCACAAGGGTATCGCCTGCTACGTTTATCAATAGTTTTTGTGTGGTCTTGCATTTTTGTAACAATTTAGAATTTTGAAAGTGTGTTGTGTTTTCCCGGGTTTGTTTAAGCAACTCATTCCACGCCCCAATTCCAGAATTTTTGTGTGTGTGTGTTAAAACTATACTTTACATATTGACCTACTTTTAGAATTGACCTACTTTTCGTATTCGAAGTCGTTGCTGAAGACCGTGACAGCGTTGGCATCCTTGTACAGGTGGGAGTCAAGCTTGACGAGTGCCCTGAAGAACTCTTTGCCTTCCTTGCTGATCTTGGCAGCTTCAAGGGCTTCTTCGATGCTAAATATAGGATGAAGGTAAAAGGTCATCAAAGTTATTGATGCTAAATATAGGATCAAGGAAATAGGTCATCAAAGTTATTGATGCTAAATATAGAATAAAGAAAATAGTTCATCAAAGTCATTAATGTTAAATATAGGATAAAAAAGGTTACATTTTTGAGTATATATAGCTATGGTTAACATAACATAACAACACTATGGTTAGTAGAGCCATCGTCACGGTACATGCCTTAAACATACCTTTCATTTAGAGTGAGTGTCACGGTAAAAAAAAGTCCTAATTTAAGGTGATTGTCACGGTAAAAAAAGTCATAATTAAACATGAGTGTCACGGTAAAATAATTTATAATTTCGAGTTAGTGTCACGGTACACATATGCCCTAACTGAGGGTGACTTTCACGGTACAAACAAGCCCTAACTTAGCGTGAGTACCACGGTACAAACATGTCTGATGCCCTCATGCCCCACTCACGTGTATTTGTACAGAGGCACATCCTCAGGTCCCTTCAGGGTCAGGCGGATCTCCCTGGGGAAGTTGTCCTCCTTGTAGCCAGTGAGTTTCTCGAGGACGTACCTGTGAGTTAAACACCAAACTTAAGTTTTAGATGTACGGAAATCTCTGGGGGGGGGGGGGTAATACTACATTTTTTATTGATAGAGGGGATTTTCCATCTAATGTCATTTATTATCGTGTAGGTTAGAAATAATCAAACTTCTTTCTACACCCCAATCAGAAAATGCTGTATGTTAAGCTTTGTGATTTAAAGCATCCATGTTACAATGCTCCTAATCTTGCATTAATCTTGTTCAACTTTTATGGTGAGTAAAAGGCTGGACTGGGGATTTTTCTAGACAAGGCTGTCTAAGATAAGGTTTGTAAAGAAGTCAATGATAAAAAAGAATTACGGGAGGGTAGATAGATGATAGTGTTACTATAGGTGTCAAGTGTATGACTTGGAACGCTGTGATATAGGATAGTTGAGTTAATAGTTATGAGATAACGTAAAAGGTCGAAATCCTTGGACTAATTGCATTTAAAATACGTTAAGGGGGGAACTCTTGCACTAATGACCATCAAACTATTTATAGGACAGCTACCCTTTTATTAATTTTCCATCAAACAGCTAATGGGGTATGGCCATTATACCAACTGTCCATAAAAAAAGTAAAGGTGTGCAACCCTTATACTAATTGTCCTTCAAAAAAAGTAAAGGGGTGAAACCCTTATTCTTATTGTCCTTCAAACAAAGGAAAGGGGTGAAACCCTTATTCTTATTGTCCATCAAACCAAGTAAAGGGGTACGACCCACGCAAGGGGAGGCCATTATAGACAAGTGAGACCTAAACCTCCAAGACCGGACCACAAAGAGTTGCGCACCTGACGAAGCGGTATGAGTTCTGTCTCTCCTCGGGGGTAAGAGCGTACGGCACGTTTCCGCTCCTGATGTCTTCCCAGTTGAGGTTCTGTCCTCTCATGTAGTAGAGCTTCTCTTCGGGTCTGCCGAAAGCGGTTTGGCATTCCTCTTCGGTGAGTTCTTTTAGCGTGGAAGAAAATGAAACATTAGTGAGGTTAAATTTGATATTTTTAAGGCAAAATCTATTATTTGTGATTTGAAATCTAGCATTAGTAAAGTGAAATCTACGATCTGTGAAGTAAAATTTAAGATTTTAGAGGTTAAAACAAACATTTCTAAGGAAAAAATATGATATGTGTCAGTTGAAATATAAGTTTTCAAGTGAAATCCAAAAACTTTTATAAGAGATTTTTCATTTTTGAGGTGAAACTTAACAAGTGTTTCGGGGGAAATCAATCATTTTTAAGGTGAGATTTTACAAAAGTTGTAATTCGACATCAAAGATTTATGAGGTGAAATTTAACATTAATGATTTTTTGTTTGATATTAACTCACTTAAAATGTTAAAATTTGAATTAAGAAATGTTGAGTTAACTTAAGAAGTGTTAGATGTTAGAAATGTTAGATGTTAGAAATGTTAGAAATGTTAGATGTTAGAAATGTTAGATGTTAGAAATGTTAGATGTTAGAAATGTTAGATGTTAGAAATGTTAGATGCTAGAAATGTTAGATGTTAGAAATGTAAGATGCTAAAATGTTAGATGTTAGAAATGTTAGATGTTAGAAATGTAAGATGCTAAAATGTAATGTTAGATGTTAGAAATGTTAGATGTTAGAAATGTAAGATGCTAAAATGTTAGATGTTAGAAATATTAGAAATCCGTGAGGAGATAACAAGTAGTTTGTTCAGCTCATTACCCCGCACCACTACCCACTTTTGGCTGCAAGACCCACATTTGACGCCCTGAAGGAGGTCCTTCTCTCTAGAAATGATCTAAATCAATAGCAAGAACACAAAAAATGTGCAAACCATTTCTTGTCAAATCTAATGCGCACCATACTTATGCGCACTGGACCTTTTTCACGGGTTTGTTTTCTATAGTCTAATTTTAATGTTTCTTTCTATATTGATTGCTTTCAATCGTAAAAAAATTGTAAAATTATTATTTTAAATCGTCCTTTCAACTTTAAAGAAAACCACCTCTATGGACCAGATTGATATAATTTCTTACAGGGTAATGTTCCCTGGCATCAAGTTTCTGAAACTAACGTTTTCTACCACCATGTTCCCTAAGTGCTTTTGTTTCCTACCAAAATGTTCCCTAGAGTAAAGTTACATACGCATCAAGTTCCTAAACTGAAGTTCTCTATCCCACGAGTTCCCTCGAAGCGTATGTTCCCTACTCACAAGTTCTCTAGACGCTAATGTTCCCTACTCACCGAGTTCCTCCACGAGGTCCGACATCCTGGGGTGCCTCTCAGCGCTGTACATCATGGCGCCCAGCTCAACAACGACGCCATCGATGTATGTGGTGTAGTGGCGGCCACCGATGCGGTCGCTCAGCTCGAGGATCTCGATGGTCTTGCTGGCGTTCCTCAGCTGGTAGGCGGCGTAGGCACCGGAGACACCAGCACCGATGATGGCGATGTCAACCTTTCGGTCACATTGATCTGAAGCAGGTAGGTGGAGGGGGGCGAGTTAACAACTGGATATATATAGACTCACAGCTGGTTAGACAGATAGACTGCTGGCTAGACAGACAGACTGCTGGTTAGACAGACTGCTGGTTAGACAGACTGCTGGTTAGACAGACTGCTGGTTAGACAGACAGACTGCTGGTTAGACAGACTGCTGGTTAGACAGATATACTGCTGGTTAGAAAGACAGCTGTTTAGACAGACAGACTGCTGGTTAGACAAACAGACTGCTGGTTAGACAGACTGCTGGTTAGACAGACAGACTGCTGGTTAGACAGACAGACTGCTGGTTAGACAGACAGACTGCTGGTTAGACAGACTGCTGGTTAGACAGACTGCTGGTTAGACAGACTGCTGGTTAGACAGACTGCTGGTTAGACAGACTGCTGGTTAGATAGACTGCTGGTTAGACAGACTGCTGGTTAGACAGATATACTGCTGGTTAGAAAGACAGCTGTTTAGACAGACAGACTGCTGGTTAGACAGACAGACTGCTGGTTAGACAGACAGACTGCTGGTTAGACAGACTGCTGGTTAGACAGACTGACTGCTGGTTAGACAGACAGACTGCTGGTTAGACAGACAGACTGCTGGTTAGACAGACAAACTGCTGGTTAGACAGACAGACTGCTGGTTAGACAGACAGACTGCTGGTTAGACAGACAGACTGCTGGTTAGACAGACAGACTGCTGGTTAGACAGACAGACTGCTGGTTAGACAGACAGACTGCTGGTTAGACAGACAGACTGCTGGTTAGACAGACAGACTGCTGGTTAGACAGACAGACTGCTGGTTAGACAGACAGACTGCTGGTTAGACAGACAGACTGCTGGT